>RQTK01001249.1:51011-101420 GCA_003991915.1 Elysia chlorotica
ACCATCATCATCATTTTCATCATCATCATCATCATCATCATCATCATCATCATCATCATCATCATCATCATCATCATCATCATCATCATTATCATCATCATTATCATCATCATCACCATCATTTTTATTATTATTATTATCGTAACCCACCAACCCCTCCACAGAACCAGGACGCCATATCAGCGTGGAGCCATTGGGCGCCCGGCTACCCACACACCGACCGAACCTCCAACTGCGCGGTGATTAACCTGGCTAACGGCTGGCGCTGGCAGGACAGCATCTGCTCGTACCACCTACAGGTGATGTGCGAGGTCGTCCTGAGGCAGGCAGCATAGGACACGCTCGTCGCATGATCCCACAGTGTCAGAACCACACGGTTGCTTCGGACGAAATAAAATGGCGGCCGAAATATCCCTAGGGGCCGTGTGTTGTGACATCACTCTATGGGATTTGTGTATCTGCGTATTGTATTACTGTGGTCAGAACTGACGTTCCACAACGCCAAGGCGCGCTAACCGAGAAAAAACGACTTTGCTATTAAGTATTAAGTTGGTTAATTAAGTTACCTTTTTAAATAATTATGTGTTTGAAATATGTTTTCTAAATAAGAACTGTTCGACTCTTTTAAATAAATAAACATGCGCATGGACATTTCTATATACATACTATATGAATAAGAGTGAGTTGTGTCATTTACTTAGAATAATTGACCAAACATTTCAATGAGTATAATTATGTACATTATAAAGCGTTAACTGCAATATTAATATGTGTATTGATCAATAATTATCTGTTCTTGTCAACTCACCAAAAAAAAAAACATTTGCATGAGGAGAGGGTGAAATAGAGAGAGCTTTCACGGGAGAACTTTGCAAACGTGGATTAGGATAATTAAGGCGGTTCCTTGCTTCTTTAAACCTTAGTAAAAACTCAGTCTGACTCTGAACATTACTCAAGCGCCTCAATTATAAGAAATAAAATTTAATAGAGTGAGCACGCGTCACGCTAGCTCCCCGTATCAATAACATTGATGTCTCTTATTGTGAAACGTCTCGCTAAATCTATAATCTCTGGTATAACTATAAGTGAGTTATCTCATGTACCTTGATCTATTATAAAAGTATATTTTCCTTTGTAACATTGTTTTGGTTTTAGTTGGGGGTGTTGTTGTTGTTGCTGGTGGTGGTGGTGGAGGTGGTGGTGGTGGTGGTGTTTTTAGCTTTGGGGGATCGGGCATGAATGGGAAGTGGGAAGAACGCGAACTTAGAGGAGCATAGTCCATAATCATTGTTATCAAAAGATAGTTCTTTATCCTTCTCCGGAATAAAGATAGATGATTGGAAATTAATAAAAACAAAACAAAAAAACAGCAAACAAACAAACCAACAACAAACAAAACAGCATACAAACAAACAAGCAAACAAGAAAAAACGCACAATAAAACAAGAATTCTTTTATTATTATTAAAAAGAAAGCAAAACAAAAACCACAAACATGTATAGCACTCCAATGCTCTTCTTGTCAACAGCAAAAAATATTACCGTCGATTTCTTCTTCTTCTTCTTTGGTGTATGCCCGCCTTCATCAAGTTGAAGATTCTGGCATTTTTGTCTCCGGTCCGGTTAGCTGTGAGCCCTACGAGTTAGAGTGAGGGTTTTTAATGCCATATTCAAAATAGTGTATATTTTCATGTATTTAGATAGTTCCATTAAGACTTTTCAAAAAGGTACTTGATCTACACGATGGTAATAAGATTGATTTCGTTATTTTTTCTTTCGTTCGTCTTCAAATGACGGTTTTATTTCATGGCGTTCCGACTTTTTCTCTATTTTGGACGCCTTGGCTTATTTTCAATTTCATTGAAATAGGGTGGCATCTTTCTCATAAAAAAGTGAACAAAATCACATGATAGTTGTATTTTTTTAAAACAATCTTCTGATTGGGCTAGAGCATAGACCTATTTAAATACATCTTTTTTCATTATCCGACTTACAAGCATCACGTGATTTTTTTAGAAAGAGGTCAGCCTCATTAAAATGAAGAATGTGAGGCATTTTCGATATTTCTATGCCACTTTTGAGCCAAATCTTCTTCAGAGCCGTCACCTTCGTCGATTTAGCTGGTAATAGCGCAGAACAGAATTGTTTTTGCTGTTTTTTCTTCTGTTTTGTATTTTGTTTTGGTGTTTTTCTTTCATTCATGAAATACTAGTTGAGAGTCCGTTCTTTAAAAAAAAATTTAATGTCATTTGTTAAAATATAGGTAAATGAGCCTTATCACATGACAGTCTCTTGGAACTAAACCTAGATAGAACACCAAATATGCATAGTCCAAAAAGTTGAGAAAGCAAAAGGTTTTTAAAGATTTTCAAAAATTGTATTGACTTGTTTTTATTTTGCAACAATAAATAGTTTTTAATGGGCCTACATCCAGATAAGCCTAGACTTTGGGTAGACCCTTCTCACTCTTAGGATTTACGATGTGGAAAAAATAATGTTTAAAAAAAAAAAAAACATACAGAGATTAGCCTATAGAACGTATAAATTTAGTAAGAGTTATCATAATTATAATTCGCACCAATAGATGTGTGAACGATTTATAAATGCTTATAACTGTTGAACAAACCTCATTATTTCTATAACTCACTAGTCAATTCCAGCTGGTTAAAAGAAGCACAATACCCGACTTTAGCAAAATAAATGGACCACGAAGTTTTGTTTCTTTTGTTTTATAAATAAAGACATTTAGTAATTATGCATTCTAAGGGTGCCAGTGCACTGGACAAACAATATTCACGTAAAATTTCAAGAAGATCGGTGCTCTAGTAAATCCTGAAGAGGTGAGAAAAAATTTAGCTTTTTTTGTACTATAGAGCCTAGATTCAAACTTTCCTTTCATCTTTCTCAGTAAGAAGAGAATTAGGAGGGAAACAACAACAACAACAACAACAACAACAACAATAACAACAAAAAACATGCCATGCACAACACTACACTGTTAATAAAACTGAATGAATTAAACTTGTTGTAATCGTGCCTTTCTTGAAACCTGCAAACCTATATGAGTGCATCCGAATCAAACCATTATAACTTGTTAAGCTTTTGTTGATCATATTTTATTGAACTGCCGATAATGTTGATTATAACATGCCTTTGCCTCGTTTGATTTAGGCCTATGATTTTGAAAAGCAAAACAATAAGATTTTATTTGGGCCTCTTTTTTTTTGTTTAGGAGAAACTGGTAGGAAGAGGTTAAGTTCGTTCACTGAATTAGTCGCAGGCATTTAACTTTTTCATCTTCTAAGTATCGTCTTCAGTGTTTTCCAAATTTTTGGCATTCGCAAATTAGGAAAACGTTTAGGCTACTAATACTATTGTTAGATCAGTTTTTAACGTGAGATTAATATTGGACGTTCTTAAAACATAGTTGTTTTTTTTTATCTAGATGTGTTTCTTTAAAGATCAATATTAAAGTTGATTATTTCGAAATTTCTACAGGGCCTAGGTGCAAGAGTGTAACCGTAAAGTTAATGATTATTAATGTTGTCTCATTTTCATTATTATCACTGACTTCAATAAGGCTAAATACATGAGTACAATATAAAAAAAATGTATAGCGGTTAGTTTCACATGTCGACCAATTTTTTGAAAATATTTATGAAGTTTTCTTTTAAATCCGCTTTTTATCCGACATATATTATTATAACAATGAGATCGATAATGTTTTAACTAGGCTACACAATACATATCCACACTAACTCAATTATCTCAATAAGACAACAACAACAAACAATCAAAAAATGATTGTCGAATGTGTGGACATACACATTAAAATAATGTTTTATTATTTTATGCGTTGACCAATCTCAAAGAGATTTAATTCTCAGTTTGCGCTTAATTACATGTTGACCAACGCTTTGTTTGTTTTTGTTGCCCCTGTTGTTTTTCGTTTGTTGTCTTCTACACTGCTTGCCGTTTCGGGCGGGGCGCGCTTGTTTTGTTTTATTGTTTTGGTTGTTTCTTGTGTGTGTGTATGTGTGTGTGTGTGTGTGTGTGTGTGTTCGTGCGGAGGCTGCGGGTTCGATCTGTCTTCTTTATAATCCAACTAAAGACATGACAATTGTACTTCGCTCCATCAAGGGAAACAACTGTAACGAAAGTTCAATACGAAATCTACTTTCGTTTCTCCACACAACAAATCTAATCTAGATCTATCTGTTGCTTTGAAGTTTGCACTATTCAGGCATAATAAGATCTATATCTGTTAGGTCCAGTCAAGGGCAGAATCTTCATAAATAATTAGTCTAGAATATATATGTTCAAATTTTATAAGCACTTGGATGTTTAGATCTAGCTTGAAAGCAAGCCTAAAGTATCTGCTCACCCATACAGGTAGGCCTCAAATGATGCCGAATCCATGATTCATGATGAAGTGCAAGTGTGTAGATTTTCTAGATATCTAGATCTAGATTCTAGATTAGATATCTAGATCTAGATCTAACCGTAAAAATTTTATAACAAAATTCTTCAGTCCCTACATTTTTTTCAAATTCAACATATTAAATCCTATAAGGCTTAGATTTACATAGATCTAACTATTAGCAGGTTGATTACCTCCACGTTTGGTTCACAGACTTAATTTAAGATATTGTTTGCAATTTAGTATAGGCCCCTATTTACTCTAGATCTAGATAGATTTTCTTTTTTGTTAAAATACTTTTTCTAATATAAGATCTAGATCTAGAATAATGTAGATTAGATCTAAAATCTATATCATGTTAAATTAAATTTTTTGTTTGTTTTTTGTTGGTGATTAAAATAAGAAATTGTCTTTGATTATATCCTCTCTCGGAAGGCCTTGGCACTTACAGCAGCCACAATTCTCTGGGAGAGGCTGTTTCATTCTCATACCGTTATGGGGACGAAGGATTGTAGTCGAACTGTAGACCTACTTCTTTCTCACAGTCATAGGGTCTCTTTTTTATTTTCGGTTTGAGACTTGACTCAATGGCTAGGTATGGCCTGCGTCAGAGCTGGCTGTAGTTCATTGCACTGAATTGGCAGTGCCTTCAATGATCTCAAAGAGTAAGATGTACATTAGAGGTGTTTCTGCCTCTATATTGTGGAATTCTTCAAGATTTTATGTTTTTTATCATATTTTACTACAGTCGCCTCCGGGTAAGATCTCTCTGCTTAAGTTACAAAGCCACCCCGTCTTCGAAACATAATTCTTTCTGTTTAATTAAAAGCCCTATCATACCGCTTTTGGCCTCGTATAAAGTGTATGAATCCGTTTTAAGACAATAAGAGAGCCAGATGTTTTTTGTTGGGTTTTTTAAATTATTTATCAAGCTAACAGTAACACGTTATTTTATCTTCCTCAGCATGGCAATTATTCTATACTAATCTAAGACTGATAGGAGCGTCGCATATCTGAATACACACAATCAGATGTGTGAGAGGAGTAGGGGAGGGGGGTGGGGGGAAAGTGAACATACACGAGCCTTAAACCTTTGCAACCAGTAGGCTAGGCTAGAGCCACAGCAGATAGTCCTATAGACATCTTCCTACCGCCAACTCTTTGTCAATTGATTTTAGGTTTTGAAAGATGTTTGCAGATGGACCTAAACCCCTCCCACTAAAAGAAGGGCCTGCCCTGCGAATGAAAAGCATAGGTAGACAGCAGTTGTTTGGTTTTGCGAGAGTGGATAGACCTGTATCCAATCACTGAGGAGTAAATGTGACTTGATCATTCAACAAGCACCTCAATTTTTTAATCCCATCCACCACTCCTCTCGGTTGTTCAACAAATGTGTCAATCAATAATTTGTTAACAGACTCTGTCTCTCTCTCTTTCTCTCTCTCTCTCTCTCTCTCTCTCTCTCTCTTTCTCTCTCTCTCTCTCTCTCTCTACTGATATGTCTATGTGGTAAAATTTAGACTAAATTACCTATCTCCAAAAATAAGAGCACAAATTATCAAACTGAAAGCTCGTTTATAACTAAAACTTACTCAAAATCTTCATAAATTGGGTGAATGGACTGAGAGAGCAAATCGAAAGTGATGTTACCATTTTGTTATCTTTTTCTTGAACATTGTAAAATTGTATTTTTTGTCATGTTTGTTAAGGGTGAGAAGCCCAACGAACCAATAAATATCAATCAATCAATCAATCTATCTCTCTCTCTCTCTCTCTCTCTCTCTCTCTTCTCTCTCTCTTCTCTCTCTCTCTGTCTCTCTCTCTCTCTCTCTCTCTCTCTCTCTTCTTTTTCTCTTTTTTTCGCGACCTCCTTTTCCTACCTCTATGTTTGTCTCTGTCTCTCTCTACACCTTCTGCTGTCTCTCCTTGGGTCTCTCTATATTTATCTCTCTCTCTCATGAGGGAGATGGCCATTGGAAGGGTAGAGCGCACTGCCTCTATTGAGAGAGCTACGGGTTTGATCCCCGCTTTAACCGCTGCTTAGTGTTTTTTTTTTCTTACTGGTTAAGTCAGTGTCAGTTTACCTCTCCTAAATTCCTTTTTTTTTTTTTTAACAGACACTTAGAAACTTGGACTTTAAACTAAGAGAGAGATTCGTTCTCTCTTACGTTTCTTATCAAATCAATGCATTCTAAAGACTGATGTCTGTCATGCCATCACTGTGACTAGTGTGAGTGCCTTTATCTCAATATTTTAATGTTCCAAATCTAAAAATAAATAACTACAACTCAGGGAATCTATGAACAAAAAATTAACCACAGATTAGGGCCTACTATTTTTTGAGGACTGAGCACTTATTTACCGACACCAAGGCACATTTTCTTCGTAAGAACCCGCTTTTTTTGTCTCCCGAAGGTTGGGTTTTTAGTGGTAGACCACCATTGCGTTTTTGTCCAAATCAAATTCTGTACTCAGACCATGAAATAATTATAAATGAAGCTCTTGCATAAAGTTTATAAATTGGTTTCTAGGTCTAAAGGAAGATAATTTACTGTGTCAATTTTATATCATCATGCTACACATCGTTTATGTACATTATAATATTAGTAGTTAGATATAAATACCGTAATAATTTTATACAGTATAATACAGTGCACGTTGAACAATTTGACAAAAACATTGTATAGTTTTTACAGCAAAATTTGGAGAGAAACATTTTGTAGACTCATTCATACGTAGGTAGTACATGTATGGATGTTAGCTGATGAGATTCTCATGTCTCTTCTCTCTGTTCTTATATAGCAGCACAATACGAAATTCTCAGACAACGATTCATTAAATTCTGAGGTTTCTCTGCAGTAGGGCTAATGATTAGAGTATTTGATGGAGTTTTATTTAAACTCCATTTCACTAAATGACACTCTGTTTATTGGAACGGGTTTTATAGTTCTGATCTTCTTTGGCTGTATTGAAGATTTCTATATGATTCTAAGCAATTAATGTATCAATACTCAATAAAAATCGTTTATAAACACCAAAAGGTAAATAATTGAAAATGTATCCATAATTAGAGCTCTGTAAACCTTATTTGTACATGATGGTCTAGTTTATAAACTGTAATGTAAGTACCCAACAAACTGGTCTAGACCATACCAATTCATGAAAACAAATATAGGGTTCTCTTTTAAAAACTACTTAGACAAAAAACTTGATCATTAAAAATTGGCCCATCTTTTAGAAGTTTCCAAACAATAGGGGGATAGGCCGGGTATTTTGGTTACAGCCAAGATCCAGTCTACATTTCCTGGGCAATATTGTACTTTTTTGTGCTGTTTTTTTTTCTCAGGATGTGTTTACTGTGACTTTAGTGAATTAAGGTCTAACTCTTTGTAAATGTACTAGGACTCTACAAAGAGAGATTTTAAGTTGTGAACAAGATATATACGTTGAATTAGAAATAGATATATACCATAAGTACGTAACAACACCAACATTTTATGTAGTATTACTGATCAGTCAAATAAAAATGCTAATGCTAATGCTAGCAAAGAAATATAGTAGAAACAGCATGTATTTTTATTTTAAAGATGGAAATACAACTTTTCAGAGGCAATCACAATAATAAAAAGATTTTAGAAATATAACCGGTCTACCCATAGAAAATTTCAACTCGTTTAAAGTGATATATATGCTGATCTTATTCTAGTGTAGATAAGCCTTCCTGCCTTTATAACCTCATCGTTGTTTTTTTTTTCGTTTCATCATTATGATTCATGTGATCATCGAAAACCATTAATAGTGACCAACCATCACTAAGATGGAGATTGAAGTTGGAACAGAGTTTGAGACTTATGAAGAATTGACCAATGCCATCACGGTGTATGAAGGAGAACATTTTGTTAACTTGGTAGCAAGAGACACAAGAACCATCGAGGCTGCGGGAAAGAGGAATCAACGTAAATGCTATAATCCCTTGATAAAATACAGTGACATCTCTTTCTGCTGTTCCTATGGAGGTAAAAAGTATGTGTCACACTCGACCGGCAAAAGGAATGGCAAGTAAGTAACTAAAACTGCTTTTTGCTAATCTATGACTTAAGATATATATATCTCTAAGCTATATGTGGGTTCATTAGTCTTTGTGCATTCCGTATGATATGCCATTTATTAGTTTCATTATATATTGACCTCATTCACAGTATGCAAACAAAAAGAAATCCATGCAGCACCATGATTTGGCATAAAAAATATTGTCTGAACAGTAAATTTTCTAAACAGAATGAAGCTCTTTGTTCATTCTCTCTTCAGATCTTTTCCGTCTATAGATGTAAAATAATAACAAACTTTGATATAAAAATATCACTATGTCATCAATAACTTATCAATGTTGAATATATATTTAAATCTGGAGAAAAGTCATTGTTTATCTTGCAAAAGTCAAAGGCAAAGATATGCAGTATTTTGTTCTCAGTCTTAATGATGTGTGACATCTATGGTGTAAAATTACTTTGAAGTTTTTTTTATGTAAATTTATTTTATACACACGCCTCATCAAGTACACTAGAGATTAACATGCAGCAGGATTTAACACCTCCACTCCCTCCTATAAAAAAACACACGTACACACACACACACACACAAACAACAAAAACAATAGAAATCAAAGTCAGGATGCTACGGTTAATCACTAGAGATTAAATGTTAGTAGTTTATGTTAAATCTACAAGGTAATTTTATTATGAAACCGAGGTAGTCATACATAAATCACCAATAAGCAAATTGTCTACTATCACAGATTCATTTACAGGACAGGTACATTTTCACTCAAGTTCCTTTTTTTTTTTTGCATTGCCTTTTACTTCATATATATCTGTTTTTTTCTATTTCAACAGAACAAACAAACAATGTTGTCCATTTTCACTGAAGGTGCGAGCGACCATGGATGGCCAGAAGCTTTTTGTGAGAGAGTTTTCCAATACCCACAACCACGAAATTAGTGAGGTAAGGAGCTTTACAGGGTTAATTGCATCTTTTTCTTCGCTATACTCAGAAATAATTATTGATCCATAAATGTTAATTAAACTTCATATTGAAAATATTTTATTTTAATTACCCAATTCCTGCTGTAAAACTAAACAGTCTTCTAAAATGTTAAAAAGAAAAAAAAAGATTTGGACAGCTTCACAATTACAGTGGAAACCTTATTATTTGAATCGCTTGGGAACTTATCTAACCTTCGAATTAAGAGAAATTTCTTTCTACAGCAACCTTCTCTCAACCCCACTTCTTTTAAAGGCATGTCTTTGCCAGCAGTAAGTATTGAATTCTGCTTGACAGGTAGTACTTTTGTAAGGCCTATTGGTGGTGTGAACTTCCAATAATGTATATCACACCAGAAAATGTTCGAATTATGAGTCTGAATTTAATAAAGAGGAAAAAAACCTATTCCCTTGAAAAATTCGGTTTATGTAAAATTCTAACTATTAGACTTTGTTTTGTGAGGTTTCCACTGTATTTTTCTATGAACCTACAAAAATGGTTTCTTCTTTATTGTTTATAAATAGAATTAAAATCTTATCATCTGCTGAGTTATTTAAGACTGGTTAATGTAGAAGAGTGGAATAATAGCCAACAAGTACTTTTTAAGGTACTCATTGAATGGACGTATATATAAATAATATCGTCCCCCCCTCCTCTTCCTTTAAAAGTTTTTTTTTTAATACTGTTTATCATTAAATTTGATATTTTATTGCGTAAGGGTTTATAATGCACTCAGCAGTACCATTTTGTATCCGACCATTTTAAAATTTGCTTTGAGAATCGTTTGAGATTTATAAAATAAAAATTACTAACTTTTTCCCTTAATATATTGTACAATGTGTGTGTATGCCTTTGTTTTGTTCAATTCTGCAGGCAGATTTCCGATTCCACCCCAAACAGCGAAAACTTGATTTGCGCTCTCAAGAAGAGATAGCTACCCTTCTGGCCTTAAAGCCGGACAAGAAGTTTCTACGGCAACGCCTTATGGAGGTCACCGGCAAAGTGATCTTGATGAAGGACATTCACAATATCAAAACTCGACTGCTCAGCAAAAAGCCAGCGTCAAAGGATACATCCGGCAATGCTTGCGAACTGAAAAAGGAAAGTGCAACTGGTTGTGATAAGAATGGTGGTAATGTAGAAAGAGAACAAGCAAATGCGTCAATGCAAAGACTAAGAGAAACAGGAACAAAAATGAACAGGCGAGAGACCAGATCTGTGAAATCGCGTCAAAGGAACCGTATAAAATTCAGTAGAGCGAAGAAAGACCAGATAAGTGATGGTAGAAATGCTCTAGATAGTATCTCTATCAGCATTAATGAAATGAAAGAATCAGATGAGGAGATGGCTGAAAGTTCTGTGTCGGAGCTGATAATGCTGCCTTCATCACATTTTGGAAATGGGGTGAGCACTAGCAAACAGCAACAGTGGGAGCAGCAGAATTCAAATACACAGCAAACACATGATAGTGGTGCACAGCAGCAGCAACAGCTACAAAATCCTCCGTACCCTACAGTTTTGCTTCCTCAGCAAGTGCAAAGTTCAGCACCTGCCATTCCCTCGACGAGTATCTTACAACACCACAGCAACTTGGATTCCTCGCCCCGACCGTCGTCAGACACAGGGCACCAGGAAACCAAGCTTGTCAATCACGCGCAACCTGTGCACCAGTACACTCCATTACTTGATTCCCAGAGTATGTATACAATCGGTGCTAAACCAGTCCCAACAAAACTGGTCTACAATACGTGTATCAGTAATTCCCAGCAGCCACATGGTTTGAGTTATCCCCCTTCTGCGATGATCACCAATGTCTGCACGACAACATCCAGTACAGACTACACACCTCTAACTGGTTCTGTTCTTAATGGTGCCGATAACTTAGAATCGCAATCAAGCTACGTCGGTGTAGACAGCACTGTGGCAGAGGGTCAATTCACCGCCTGGGCTGGACTTGATTCAGTCAACAAACCTTTGGCTGGAGAGAGTAGTGTGCAGGAGAGGTTACATGATCTCGACGTCTATGATCCTCCTTGCGCTCAGCCTTCGGCGTCAGACTTTCCCAGCGTCCCAGCGCCAAACCACTCTCAGCGTTATCTTCAGACTGGCAGCAGGGGAGGCGTCTGCTCTCTAGCACCCAACGCCGGCGTCTTGCAGGGTGCTGCGTCAGTCCCTCCATTGTTAGCTGTGCCACAGTCACACATCTGCGGTGTCCAGCAACTTGAACCACAACAACATGGGCTATGCCACCATCAACAAGTCTCTCAGCAAAATGTCGACCCCCAGTCCTATACGCTCTCAAAAACAAGCCCTGCAATAAATACGCAAGTCTCACAGCAACGTCAGCTACAGCAACATGTCAACCCCCAGTCCTGTGCGTCTTTCAAAACAACCACCACAACAAAGAGTACAAAAAAGAAGTGTAGAAGAGAAGGGATCACAAAGGCAAAAATATCCTCCACTGAGAGGGACAAAGATAAACTTATGAAGAAGTACTTTCAGCAAGCCACTGTCAATCTGTTTTTCAATGAAAGATTAAAGTTTCCTGGTGAGTTTGGCTTTATCTGCCTCTGTGTGTTTTGTTGTATTTGTCTGTAATCCTAGTTTGTACTGTTCACTGTTTGCTCTCTTAAGATTAATACATGATAAATAGTGGAGGCTGCATAGGTCGATTATCAAGGGATATAACTTAATACATTGACTTATCTAAAAAGAAGAGATGTATGCCATTCGTATTTGACTTTCATAAGAGATGAAGCCAGGAGCAATTGAGACTAAAGTTAGCTGAACAAAGAGATGAGTGGTGTGCCATCTATCACCTATGTCTGCTGTGTTACCTGGTACTTGATGAATGGATGAAGAGATATTGACAATATCTTCATTCATTCATCAAGTACCAGGTAACAAGCTGGCTTAAGTGGCAAAACGTTTAGCAACCTCAGTTTCAGACCGGATGACCCAAATTCCATCCCATCATTATAATGTTACTGGCTGAGAAGTGCATGGCACTTGACATTGTCTCCACCTGAAGAAAAGAAGAATTTTTAATCCTCTCTGACTCGCTTTCCTTAGCTAAGATGGTTGGAGAGGCAAACCCCTTCCCAAGGAGACGTTGAATTTGATTTCTCTGATGAGAAATTCACCAATAAATAAAAAAATAAAATTAATTGAAGACTGACAGAATAAGAAGTCGACTTATACAAGGTCCGCTGTTGTGTATTTAAATCCTCACCAATGGTTGAAGTACAAAGAGGAACTGCATTTAGCCTGCATAACTTACCATGTATTTAGATGTCCCTATAGTCTAAACATACTTGCTCTTTACACTTAGTACCCCAGATTGTTACGACTGGCAGCTCTTTCACCTTCTTTTTAAAATTGAACCGAAGGTCGAAAACTCTGCATCATTCAACTCATAAATTGGGGAAAAGGAATTTTTCAGTTGAAGCTGAAAAGAAAATTAAAGATTTAGAAAAGTTGTCTTTTAAGAGTCCTCTTGCGCTCATCTATAGAACAGAATAGCGTGCTTGGTAATAACTTATATGCACGAAATTATTGAAAAAAGATGATTTGCAGTCTACTTCGTACATCTATTTACTTTTACCAATTTTCATTGAATGCTAAGATCTTAACCTTTAAATTATCCAGCCAGATGTAAATTTTAGTCTCCTTTGGACATTTTATGTAGATAACAGAAACCTCTTCTTTTGCGCTGTCAATCAAATGGTAAAAGGGAAATTGGTCGAATTGTGGGGTTAAAGAAGGGGGGGGGGGATTTGGGAGAGAATGGAAGAGACAAAAGAGGATGTACAGAGCAAAGTCAGGCTACATTTAATATAATGAAACATAAAAACAAAACTGAAAGTACTGGATTTATTTTTCTTTTATGACGATAAATAACACTTTTTTGTCTCCTTGAACTTTAGACCTACAGTTAATGTCTTTAGATGAAAATGTAGTTACTAATTTTCAGTTTAATGCATTTTAGTGTTGGTTGGTTGGTTGGTTTTCAAAAGTCCATTGTTAGATTGTCTGCAACTATATTATTGAAGAGGGTTCTGAAATTAACTATTCATATGTAACTACCATGGATTACTAAACTATAGTACTCCTTGGTTGCTACACATCAATAAAGCTGGGATACAAGGACTAATGTCTAAGCTGGTCACATTGTAATGACATCGACCCAGGCTGTAGGGGATAAAGTCTGACAAACAAATTTACCCACTTGGGAGCTCATTGCTAATAGGATGAGTGATTGTTACACTCCTCACAGAACCTTCCATTGTTTAATGTTGAGCTTGACATCGACAAGATACCATGTAAAAACCAACAGCAGACTTGCCCGACTGTGTTTGATCATTGATTCTCCGCACTTGACATTTCAGGCAACAAGTTGCTCAGGACCAGCAACTCCTGTGGTGTGACGATGTCGACAGGACAAGAAGGTAGCGTGCTTAGTCCAAATACATTGTATAGGAACATCCGAAATTATGCCAACTTTCAGTAAATTTATTGAAATTATCATCTCTCTAACCATTTAATAACATGCTACCTAAATACTATGACATATATTTCCTATGGGTGCACCATTTTAAAAGATACGAAATAGTGGTTTTCAAAGCAGATGCTAGGGTTACAAAAAAGTTAAATGCTAAATTGTACACACAATGTAGACTTGGTTGTGTGATTCAACGTGTACACCTTTTTTATCGTGAAAAGGTTCACTCTTGGCGACACTGCATCCAGTTTTGGGGACATGTTTGGATTAACCCCCTTCCCCCTTCCCCCAAGTTTTCAGAAGAATCATAAGAGGTCCAAAGCGCAGATTTTAAATAATGCGTCCAACTGACGATGTCATCTGCCCATCTTTGTTTTGCCTGTTTTGTGATATTTTAACTTTTTAACTAGACCTTAAGTAGTACCTACTGACCATCTGTTTGTAACTGCAGGACACATGATTATGTTGTGTCTATCTCCACTTGTTTTTGTTATTTTTTCTATACAAATAATGTGTGAAAAAATAGTATTTCATTGTGTAAGTAATGCTTATTATAAATAGAATTGCCAAATTTTGACATAATTATACTTATAGTAAATTTTTTCTGTGTCTCTCTTCTTTCTCTCTCACTCTCTCTCTCTCTCTCTCTCTCTCTCTCTCTCTCTCTCTCTCTCTCTCTCTCTCTCTCTCCCCCCACCCACACCTCCTCCCAGATCTGAAGTTTAATGATGCTCTCAAGCCACTGGCTTGGCTGTTTGGAAAGTGGCAAAGTGAGAAAGGCGCGGGGAAGTATCCGACAATCAAAGACTTCGCCTACATTGAAGAGGCAGAGTTCTCTCCCATTGGGATGCAGCCAAACGTGGAATACAAGTGAGTGTAACCCTGGTGTCCAACCGTGGGGCACAGTAGCACTGTGGTTCGAGCATTGGCTTTTGTCACAGGAAATCCGTGGTTCAATCCCCCATTCTGACAGAGATGCGTTTCCCTCTGATTCGTTCGGGTCAGCATAATGTGACCAACCAAGTTCCAGGCACCCCAATCAGGGGTCCCATCGCCGTATAGGAACTTAGGTATGACCAAGGAGATATTATTAAACTAGTGGAGAATTTTGCTTTGTCCCGACACAGATTTCTTACCGGTACTCTCAGTGTCAGAGTAAGGAGGATACACTTAGTCTTACTGTTTACTGGTACATTGGTACATGTTCAAACAAGGTTTACATAGTCCCTATTTTAGATCCCAAATGTCTGTTTAGTTAATGTTTAATGGCTGAATGTTTTGATCTTTGAAATTGTTTCTGAATTACATCCCCTTAATGGAATTGGAGGACTAGATAGATGTACAGTTCATTATATTTATTTAATCTAAAGAAACATGTACATGTACCACTGTCCCTCAAGAAAGTTGTGATTGGAAGTGGCAAAAATGGAAAAAGTTGCAGCCAAAACTAACAAAAGTTCCAAAAAGTTGTTGCCTTTTTTTAGTTTGTAAGAATTAATCGAAACAAAAAAGGGCAATACAAAGTAAATAGTTGCTAATGCAGTTTTCCTGACTAATACATTTGTGTTGTGATGAGACACTCCCGCCCAGTGATCTAAATGGGGTTGGACACAATGTAGTTTGTTTGTCAGGTTATTCCGTCATATTTTCCAGTTTTCTCTTATAAATTGGCTTTGCATCTGATGCAGGCGTATCTGGGTAGGTTCCAGTTCAATCTCAATCTTGGTGAGTTCTTTGGCAATTTTATTTCCCTCAATTCCAACATGACTGGGTATCCACTTTCTTACCTTCTTATTTTGCTGAAGGTCAGGATTTTTTTCAAGATATAAAAAAATTTAGGATTTTTCAAGTTTGCCTCTCCAATCGCTTTCTCCAGGGAAAGCGAGTCAGAGAGGACAAGACTCATTATTTTCTTGAGTTGGAGATAGTTTCGAGCACAGGGCAACTCACCCCGCAGTAAATATTGTCGCCTTCGGGCTCACCCCGCAGCATTTATCTGCTGAGAATGAGTGGCAGGCAGCTCTAACGCAGGTCTCATCTTTAGACCCGTCAAAGAAAAGTAGATGATGGTGTGAATGGTTTTCTATATTTTGTTGGAGATCTCTGTGATGTTTAGCAGTGGTTACATATATCATTGTATTATATGAGTAATTTGTATATGCTATAGTTTCTTTGGATATAATAAATATGATGTACTGTACATCTATCCCGGCCTAAAAAAATCAATGTGTATGGTACATGTAGGCTCAAAGTAAAAATAATAACAAGATGATTTTAATTTGTGAGATTTGAAATTTAAACTGTCAATGGTCTGTTGGTATGAGCCTCTTTGAGCTGCAAGCCAACTTGAGGCTCACACACATTTTAGCTGATCTATTCACACCCCTCAAGAGTGCAATAGTTGTATTACTATTTACCATGACATTTTCATTTAGCTGTCATTAAGCTGTCAATAATTCCATATGATATATCATGGTTTGCTGTAAAGATTTCATTAGAAATCAGAAATATAAATGATGTTCAATTTACTTCTGTTAACATCCATCATCACTAACAATGGTATATCATGGATGGGCCCCAAAATCAACGTTTGACAACTATAATTATGTGCCGCCACGCGGGGAAAGAGCAGGGGATACCAGGACTTCTGTCACAGCCAGTCACATTATACTGACACAGCGGGGAACTACAACTCAAAAATTTGTGTACCACAAAAACTATATAGACAACACACACACATGCACTTACAAGTTTAAAATCATCTTTCCTTGTAAATTTAGTGATTCAGTCCCATTACAAAATTATCATTTTTAAATTTTCCAAAAATAATGGCATTATGACATCATAGATTTTGTGCTCATTATCCAAAAATAATGGCATTATGGCATCATAGATTTTGTGCTCATTGTCCAAAAATAATGAAGTATGGCATGATAGGCTTTGTGTTTATTTTGGCTTTGTAGAGATCCTTTCACCAAACGACTTTTGATTGCATAGCAAGTGTGAGTGGAGGCCCCGGCTCAAATCGTTTGGCAACCAGGGATCACATCAGTTCAAAAGTTGATGTTAATTTTTCATTCCTCTGTTCAGATTCTACTCCTGCCATCCAACCACGAAAGCTCCAATGCATCGAGAGACGGGATTCATAAAGATCAAGCCAGGGACGAATCACATTGCTTTTGTGGCTGCTCACAACTTTGGTTAGTGGTCAAATGTTTCTGAATTGCCCAACTTTTTTTTTTCTTTAAAATAAAAAGGGTGTCTCTTTTGCATAAATGATTACAAGATCCGTGATTGTATTATTTCGGATTATAACACTTTGTTCCCTACTGGTTTACATGCTGTCACACATAGACAGTGGTGGGATACCATGATTCCTGTCTCTGCTGGTCACATTTAATAACACCGACATAAAATCGAGAAAATAGACTTATTTACCCATAGTGGGATTTGAATCAGGGACCTCCCCATTGGAAGATTAACATGACATAGAGGAGGGAACTGCACAGTGAAATAAAAGAAAATCGAAAGTAATGTGGAGATCCGAAGATCTTTACACAGGATAGAAAGGAGTCAAAAGGTTTTGTGGACGACATGTACTTTGCAAGAGCTGAGATTCAAAGAAGAAGAAGAAGATACATACTTTCTGACTTCTAAGTTTTGTCAGTTTTGCCTGATTTTTTTTGTCTCTGAGGACTCTGAAAATTTTAAGTCATGTTACTGTACGAAATAGGGTAGAGAGATCACTTTAGATTAAAAAAGTGCTTCCATAACTTACTAAGAGTCAACTTCATGTACATGTATATCCCGATGCTCTGATAGGGATGCCTTGTAGCTTTGTCAAGCCTGTTTGTCATTTGCTACCTCAATTTAATGAGGTACAAGTATCTCTTTATTTAAAGGCATAGTAATTCTTGTGATGGGCCAGCCACAGCACCTTAGTCCTGTCCAATTCAGAGTTCACCTCCATAGCTGTGTTTGTAGAAGCTTCTGTGAATCGCACAGGAATTTGTTCGAAGAGACACAACCTACTTTCAAAGGTTACAATGTGACTTTGAAAGTGAAATATGGAATCTTTGCAATTTTCACATTTTGGTGCTGAGTTTTTAAACTCTTCCTCACATGTCTGCAATAATTATTCTTTTCTTCTGTAATCATATATGTACAGGTGTTGTGGATATGCAATAATTGTTCTTTTCTTCTATATGTACAGGTGTTGTGGATATGCAATAATTGTTCTTTTCTTCTATATGTACAGGTGTTGTGGATATGCAATAATTGTTCTTTTCTTCTATATGTACAGGTGTTGTGGATATGCAATAATTGTTCTTTTCTTCTATATGTACAGGTGTTGTGGATATGCAATAATTGTTCTTTTCTTCTATATGTACAGGTGTTGTGGATATGCAATAATTGTTCTTTTCTTCTATATGTACAGGTGTTGTGGATATGCAATAATTATTATTTTCTTTTGTAATCATATACGTACAGGTGTTGTGGATATGCAATAATTATTCTTGTCTTCTGTAATCATATATGTACAGGTGTTGTGGATATGCAAGAAGGAGAGGTGAAAGGAGTTCTCGACTCACAGTGTTCATGAGTCAGCCAGCCCTCTTGTTGAAAGTTGTTTCTGGGCGTCCACTTTGTCCACTCTACGAGTTCAGACAAACAGTCGCGAAAACCCAAAAACGATCTGGGTAGGGTTCAACGGACAATCCGGAACACTTGAGTCCGTGTCAACTTAATCGAGATTGGGCAGCACTCAATGAGATATTCAACCACAGTATTTGTTGTTACTGAACACAAAAACATTTCCAGCTGTAGAATTCAATTTGAGGATCGAAACTAAACCAAAGTAACATAGTTGGATATTTCCTAGTGTGATAATCCTTTTCTTTACCATCAAAGCTTTTGTAAGTCTGTAATGTGATATTACAAATAGGTTAAAATTTTGGTCACAGTGACACATAATAAAAAAAGGTGCCAGAAAACCATTAATATACAGGTATTAAGAACAAAAAATCCAAATAAAATTAGTAAAATAGAAGAAATGTAAAGTCAAAGTGGTCTTCCTGTACTCTCTCTCTTTCTTTCTCTCTTATATCTTTTTACTACCCTATTATCTTGTTTTATTTTTGTTTCCTTTTTCTCCAGACGACCCGCACCCTCACACGCACAGGCAATCAGCTGGAACACGTGCTTGGGATGGAAACTGTGAAGACGGCCATGACAGAACATCTGCGCATCACTTTCACCAAAATCTAAATCCATTGTTTTTCAGAGGCTGCCAACCTAAGTCCTAAGTTCTCAACAAGAGGGACATTTTAGTAGAAAAAACAGAAATCCGCTTCTTATTATGGGGCAATACAATTTTACTTAAAAGCTCTAGCTATTGATAATAGACTAACCACTTACACATTGTTTTTCGAGTGTTGGAGTCGTCCAAAAAATGTGATAAATTCAATTGTCAATTTTGTTTGCTTCACTTCCGTTTCTTGTAGGCCCTTCAATCCTATTTTGCTTTGGGCTTTAACTTTATTGATGCACATCAATTTGTGTACTGAACATTTATTTTTTTTAAATGTGTTAAAGACCAACAGATTAAGTACATAATTATTCAACATCTACCCTCATAACCCCATCCCTTTACTTTCTCCAAAATTTAGTTGGATTTATGCAGCCCTAGCTACATCATTACCAAAGCCCTTTCTTGCTTTCATAGCTCATTTTATGATCAGTTGAAGGTCATGACTATGTTTTTGTATTTTTATATGGGTTTTTTTTTTTTAGTGCCTGTTTTTTTGTTTTTTTCTTTGCTTTGTTTACAAAATAATCTTGACTTTTGATTTTGAGTGGGTTAAACTTAATGTGCGTATCTTGATCATTGTAAACCAAACATGTGCGATTAAGAGCATCTTGAGGGAATCCAAGTTTTTGCCTACGGTTTATTGATTTAATAATAATAATTATGTAAAAGAGAGGGGACATTATAATACATGTAGTATGCAGTAACTTATGGTTTGATGCTTCTACCTCTAAACTATAAATGCAGAAAATGAGGTGCCATAATTATGTTTAATTTTCGAATCTACTTCGATGCCTTAATATAAACTGTAATATATCTGCTCAATTTTATACCGATTGATATTGTAGGGATTAGGATAGAGATGAATAAGAACCATTGAATCTTTAAAAAATCTCCTTCTATTCACAAACTAGCCTTAGAATTTAATGTAAGTGATACATTGATATTTTGTTCATAGTCATTGGACTGTCTGTGTCATAGACAAATACAGCTATGTGCATGTATCAACTGTTTCTAGGCAAAAATTTCTTCATTTTCTTTTACTGTGATTAAATAATGTAAACATTAACTTGTAGGCTGTACCTAGAAGGTTTATCTAAAGCAGATTCCACTCTTACTAAGAAACTATATATATATATATATAAATACTAGGTAGGCCTTCTTCATTTATCACCGAGGGGCATTGCTACCCTGTTAACATTCCGTGTGGGGAAAAAATCTCAGCGAAAAAGGGATTATAAAGCCAGAATTTAAGAATGACTTATCCCATGTAATTGGGCATTAGGTGCTTTAGAACCTACTTGTTGCAAAACATATCTGAATGCTGATGTGAGGTTCAATGCGGTTTGAACATAGTTGACATTGACTAGTTTTCTGTAAATTCCTTTTATATTGGTTGTTTTGAAATTGTATTTGAATAAATTTGATTATTTACACAATTTAAAATTTGGAAATGTTTTACTTAGCATGGCACTGTGCATTTCAAGTTATTTGAGATTGTGGGGAAAATATTAACAATAACATTTTATAATAACAGTGTATGTTTAAATATGTTGGAACATAGTTGGAAGTCAAAATCGTAGGATCAGAATTTATTTTGAACAAGAAATGACTTTAAAACCATTATTGTTAACAAATTTTTATGTGTTAAAGAGATGCCAAATGTTGAAGATATGAAACCCGGATTTGTTTTAAGCTAGGCGACTTATTTCCAATGGACTCCATTGTGGTGTAAACGTCATAATCAAACTGTAGTGTTTGTACTTATTGAGCTGCCACACAAATATAGTGCCAGGATACAAGGACTTATGTCTCAGGTTGGCACATTATACTGACACGAACCCAACAAGAAGGAATGAAACTAGACAAAAAAATTTGCATGGCGTTGGTTTGGACCATGGACCTCCCAAATACATGTAGAAGCCCAGCACTCTACCACTTAAACACACAATGACAACCAAATTAAAAGATTTAGCATATATCATAGTGTTTTAATTACAAAAACATTTGGCAAATAAATAATGATTTTTATCATGAAAATTTACAAAAACATGCATGTGAAAATGTAGGCTTTCAACAGCAATAATATGAAAGTTGTTATCCAATGAGAGGAATTGGCCTGCCTCGTCTTACAATATGTGTGCAAGTTATTTTAGAAAAACTTTGGTGCGGTTCGAGCCTTTTACTGTGTTTTAGGGGTGTCTTTTCGTGCTGGGGCGAGCTGGCTTTTTTTTCCTGCTCGACCGGAACCAGGACATATCGACATAACTCCCGGCGAGGTCCCAGCTTGTCGGCCCCCTTTTCATAAAATAACAAAAAATCAGGGACATGGGACTCTCGCTCGATCGCACCATGCCAAGTTGCCTACTTGCCTTAGCTAGCTGGAGACAATAGGCTGTCTTAGAGTGCGTGCACATAATAATAGTCATGTACACATAAAAACTCACAGCAAACCACGACAGTACCTCAGGGCTCTCTCTCTTCTCTCTCTCCCATTTCCCTCTTTCTTTCTCTCTCTCTCTCTCTCTCTCTCTCTCTCTCCCTCCCTCCCTCTCTCACTCGTACTTTTTACCTTCCTATAATTCCTTTCTGATATCTTTTTTTGCACAGGGCTTGCGTATGCAATTTACATAGAAATATTTTTTACACTATTTACATAATTATATATCAATAAAAAGCAAGACCAAACAAGGAAAGTTGATTCTCATCAACAGATGCAGACAAGAATGACGCTAAATTTGCGAATCATTCCCTCTCCAGTGTTACAAACAGAACCAATAAAGAAAGAGGCCAAATTTGTATCATTATGCCAAAGATGGTTTCCTTATGGACTTGTCCTGATAGGTTGATATTAGTTATTACTGCCATCACTGTCTCAGCTCATCTCAGATGGAAATAATTGAAAATATTGACCTGCTTTAAAAAAAAAAAGGTGTGAGGTGTTATTATTTCACTGTTGTGAGAATTCACAAAAGTGGACCCCAGAAGAAAACTTAAAAAGAAAACACACCACAATTCCTTTTAAAAGTCACCGTATATGATCCCACTGAGGAATCTAGGACATGAGTTAAACCAAGGCAGAGATTCAATAACCCATAAAGCTTGGGGTAAGTAAAAATTCACCAACCTAGGGATGCAGAGTCCACTCTATTGCTGGCAGTGTAACTAGCAAGAATAATCAACAGCTGTGTACAAGAAGTGCACATTTTTTGTCAAGAGTAGAGAAAAAGGTAATGGTTATTAACGCCCAATATCAGCGAGTATGTTATATCCACGACAGGCCTCAAGACATTTGACGTACTGCCATACACAGATGTAATAGGTGTACCAGGACCTCTTGTCGCAGCCGGTCACATTGCATACTGACACCTATCAAACCAATTGGGAAAAAAAATAACAAATTAATTAGCCTGGCCGTGAAGATCAGAGATGTTTACTTCTTGTACACAGCAAATGATTTATAACTAGGTTCATGTTTGTTGGTAACTTGTAGCCACACACACACACAACAGTGCCTATATCAAGGACAGTCCTCCATGTCAACTTCCTCTGACAAGCTGCTGTCGTGTTCTGCTCCTCTCGTTGTCGTGGCAACCGCAGCGTTGTTCCCAGAAGTGGGCGTCACAAAGCCTGGGATGAGCTCACTGTAGTCGAGTTCGTCATCGTCGTGCAGCAGACTGTCATCGTCGCCGGAAACCTGGGAGTCGCTCGAGATCTGGGTCAGTTTCTGCCGGGCTGGCTGCGTGTACGGGGTCGGGTGTTGCTTGATCGGTCGCGGCACTGACGGGATCGGAAACTTGCACTCCTCCTCCGCACCTGTTGGATGAGAAATAATAATAACATAAATTACTACACAAGTCACAGATTTCAAAAGAGAGAGATTTCCAAAGAAGAAAAAAACGTAACCAAATGCATTATCTCGCATATTATAAATGACAATTTTTTTATGCTGTGCCATGTAAAGATAGATTAAAAATACAATGACTCGTTTCTGTCTGTCACAAAAAAGGACGCTAACGATATCATTTCATTACTTTCTATTACCCTTACATGTAGTTTCACTTCAATCTTTCATTGTAATAATACTTTTCAACTGACAGCAAAATAAAATGCTTCTTGTTGGTATTAACAACATTCATAATGTCGACTTTGGTCAACAGCCATACAAACTAATTGCATTGGCTACTATCGACTAAGTCTATGGACTAGTTAAAAGAAAAATCTGGACCACTATACATTATACATTATGGAAAAAAGTTACCTAAGAGTTTTTGTAAAACCTCTGAACTTTTAAGCTTACAAAGACCCTTGGCAATTACAGTGGAAACCTCATAATACAAATTGTTTGGGATTGAATCAAAACTTTGAATTAAGAGGATCAGAATTACAGAAGGGGACATACTTGAACTACACAAAAGTTGAACAAGTTAGGCAGATGCTTATCTTATTTGACAAACTGCATTTATAGGAGTTCCCAAAAATGTTTTGTACTGTATGTTTTAAGTATATACAGCTAAAGGCTCACAAATTAAGGTCTACATATAAATTTCAAGAACTTTGTAACTGCAAAAACAAAGCATCATGGCTATCAGGATGACACCTCTCAGAGATACCATAGGATAAGGTGTTTCTTTGACCAGTAGGTATTTATAGCATGGTGATGTTCGAATTTAAATCGGTAGTTTGTTTTCAATAAGCTGTAACTTTAAGTTAGACAGTTGCTTATCTTATTTGAAAAATTACATTTATTCTAAAAGCATGTCTAAGGCAGCAATAATCTTTAAATGCTGCTTGACAGGTACAGTGCAGTCCATATATAACGGCTAGTGCTGTAACTGCACCTCCTGGTTATAGAGAATCAAACCAGAGAGAATTTATATGAGCCCCATTCTAAGAGAGCCAAAGAGAATTAAAATAACCTATCCTTTTGCAAAATTTGGTTTCTGAGAAATTCAATTTTTTTTTTTTTTTAATGTTTTGTTCTGTATGTTTAAAGTATAAACAGCTAAAAGCTTACCAATTAAGATATGCATATAAATTTTAAGAACTTTGTACCTGCAAACACAAAGCGTCAGGGCGATCAGGATGACACCTCTCAGAGATGCCATTTGATAAGGTGTTTCTTTGATCAGTAGGTATAGCATGGTGATGTTAGAATTTAAATCGGTAGTTTGTTTTTAATAACCTGTAACTTTACAACAACACCAAAATAGATTGTTGATTTGTACTCCCAATAAAAAATAAAGCATTTCTTTTTTTTTTTACTTTTAATTATCTCCAAAATACAAAAAGCTAACAAAGAAACAAGCAACAACAAAAAAAGAATGCGGCATGTCATTCTGCTAGCTTAGTGATGAAACAGGGCTAGACTTTGAGATAACTTATGTTAAACTTGTGTTAAATTCTAGATAGGAACTGAGAAGAGAAGCTTACCGTCACAGGGCGACACTTCAGCCATGAGCGCTTCCATAGAGTTGGTCAGCATGGTGGTGGAGAACGTGTCATCTTTCCTCAAACCCAAGGCCTGGGGGAAACAATGGTAACCAAGATGCTAAACTCAATAGTCTAAGCCTATATCAGGGGGGTTAAAATACCCCAAGTGTTGGTTGTTTTTTTTAGTTTAAATCAAAATACTTACAGTATGAATTTTTTCCTTGAAATTTGATGTATACCTTCCTTCCTTGAAATTGTTCCTTTTCCTCAAATAATAGAGGCAACCAGGGTGAAGCAGGCACAAGTCGCTGATATAAGTTTAGAGTTAGAGATCTCCATACATTTTGTTTTGTATTCAAATTAAGTTGAAATTCTTTCAACCTATTAAAATGTATTCGATGCTTTTCTAACATACCTAATGGCCTCTGGATACTTAGGGATCTGCATTAGGTGTGTCTTATCTTTGAAAAGAAAAGTCAACACTGCTCATTTTGTGAAAAGGTAATATTCCATTCACATCAAATTTATCCATTCACCAATACAGCAAAGTAACCTTTAGAAGAGAAGTAAAACTGTCTCCTAGTTTACATCTCCCAGACTACGTCCTAGTTTAATGTCCCTGCAACACTCTCCTAGTTTCCTAAGCAGGGTCTTAAACAATGACATAACTGATGTAGTATGTTGACCTCTTAACACTCCATGTCTGCATCTAGGCTAACTGGTTCCTAGCCTAAAAACAATTTTTTGTGCTGGCATACAGAGACAAAGTGGGAGTGTACCAAGACTCCTGTCTCAGCCGGTCAGTATTTTAATGACTATATGACGAGTCTTCACAGCCCAGAAAATAATTTTCACCATGACCATCAACATACATATTTATTACATTTCTTCTGTCAGCATAATCTGACCAGGGACCTGGTCTCAGCCAATCAAATTACGCTGACACAGACTCAACCAGAGAGGCTTGAAAAGGCTAAGCCTACTGGAAAACCTAGAACAGCAGTTAGTGCTGGCTCCATACCTTGTGGAAATAGTTCACAGCCTCCGCATGGTTGCCCATCAATGCATAGACAAAACCTGGATAAACACAGAAATGAACATGGAAAATTAATAATTTTGTTACAGTACTATTCATTTCACAATACATATGCCTTAAAACATCACATCTCCTGAACACTATTTTTAATAAGTAAACTTAGTTATATGTGTACACACAGCCCACGTACATATTCTGTTCTACTAGATCTAATTCTGGGGGAGGGGACAGTTTGAATCAAGTTCCTTCATCACTATTGCTATAACTTAAAATTTTAATTATCATATTATATGATCAAGAGTCTTTGCTAACTGGATCTTAATGTTCATCATGACTGGCCTCGTAAATTCATTACATCCTGGAAATCATCAGCTGAACAGCTTCCTAATCAAGGCTAGACTGTTGCTACAACTGGCGCTAAAATAGCCTAAAATCAATACAGTCAGCCTAAAAAGTTGATAGAAGTCATGTCCTTTCTTTCTCTGGTCAAACAAGATCAGTGCAAGAAAATTAATCCGATATTTATAGCACTTGATGGGCTTGGAGCATCCCCCTTCTCAGAACGGGGATACCTCTTTAGAATGGGAATACCCATTTTGTAGAGGGAATATACATAATTTGTATATATCCATGATTCATTTAAATAAACTGATAAACAATTTCATCTGAACATCCTATAGCATAATTAACAGGGGCATAATTTAAAGAATTTACCTATGGATGAGTAAGTGGAGGCCGACTGAGGCACAAGCACTAGCGCCTGCTTGTGGTAGTCAAGCGCCTCCTGGTAGCGGTGCTGGCGCCGGGCGACGTGGCCCAGGTTGTTGATCAGAGGCTCCCACCGCTCCTCCAGCATCTCGTTGGTGCAGGCCTGGACGTGGCCCAGAGCCTTGAGGAACAGGCGCTCCGCCTCAGGCAGGCTGGTAGATAGTTAGGTATAGAGATAGTGAGTAAGGTTTTCTTTTCCGCATCATTTGGGTATGGGAAATGAATATAGCTTACGGTTTTCTATATTTTTTTCAGAAATTATAATTATTAAAATTGAAACCTATTTGAAGATCAACTCTTAACTCATTAGTTGTATAAAAGATAAAAAGGCCTAAAGCTGCTTCATTTTCAGCAAATAAGATGGAATATTTAGACACAGTTCTACACAACTAATAATAACATTGGTACATTGGGACTTACTTTCCGTTGCCGAAGTGAATGACACCCATCTCATGCAACACAAAAGGGTCAGTGGGCGCAATGCCTCGAGCCTCACTGAAGAATCGTTCAGCCAGCTTGGAGTTGTTGGTCAGACCATACTCGAGGCCAATGTAGAGAACAGGGAGGTGGCACCTGGGAGAGTACAGTCCAGAGTGTTGTAGGAGAGACAGTGCAATCATACATCTAAGATAGAGCAAGTACACATGCAATCATAGAATTAATTATACCCCATACATACAGAGTAGGAAGGTGATACCTAAGGGGAAAACAGTTTCAGCAGTGAATGATCAGGTGAAATGTTTAAAAATAATGAAATATCAACTCTGACACCAAATCATATGTGTAGCAAACTCACAGAATGAGATATTTTAAACATCTCACATCATATAACTCAAACAACCCACTCAAAATGCCAGGTTATGTAGATCTAGGTCTAGCCCAGTGGTTTGAACATATCACATGATACGACTCACCAATCCACTAACAGTGCCAAGTGATGCAGGTCTAAGTAAAGCTCAGTGTTTTTAACATCTCACACCATATGACTAACCAATGCATGATCTGAGATGCAGTGATACACTCCACTCTTCTGATGACAAGCTAACATGTTACAATGACAGGCTTAACGTAGAGGTGTGACTGCTTGATACTTCTGATACCATATGTTATGAAAATCCCACGCCATACAACTCAACCACGCATAATCTGCGCCAGCTTTTACATATTGCATTGGATATAGCCCAACGTTATGACCATATCGAACTATACAACTCACCCATGCATAATCTGCGCCAGGTTTTACATATTGCAGTGGATCCAGCCCAATGTTATGACCATATCGAACTATACAACTCACCCATGCATAATCTGAGCCAGGTTTTACATATTGCAGTGGATCCAGCCCAATGTTATGACCATATCGAACTATACAACTCACCCATGCATAATCTGAGCCAGGTTTTACATATTGCAGTGGATCCAGCCCAATGTTATGACCATATCGAACTATACAACTCACCCAAGCATAATCTGAGCCAGGTTTTACATATTGCAATGAATCCAGCCCAATGTTATGAACATATCGAACTATACAACTCAACCACGCATAATCTGCGCCAGCTTTTACATATTGCATTGGATATAGCCCAACGTTATGAACACGTACAACCATACAACTCAACCCCGCATAATCTGCGCCAGGTTTTACATATTGCATTGGATATAGCCCAACGTTATGAACATGTCCAACCATCCAACTCACCCACGCATGATCTGCGATGCCGTGAAGTAGGCAGCCATAGCCTGATCGTGATCGTTGTTCATGCCAAACGTGTGTCCGTAGGCGAGCCAGGAGGGTCCATGGGCCCGCTCCAAGGTTGTCGCTTTGCTGGGAACAGAATAAGAAAAAATACAGAAAGCTGCGAAGGAAAAAGCATTGAATTGTCCACTTTTTTTTTTTTATGGCTTTGATGCAAAATAGGCAGTTGTTTTTTTTAATCCTGAACTGTAAAGGTGAAGTTTGTGAAATCTAAATGAAATTTCACAAATTCAGAAAATCATAAGACATGGTTTTTCTGCCTTATTTCTTAGGCCTTTACACAAATGGTCTATTAAAACTATAAAAGTGTGAAATTTACTTAAAGTGAGGGGTCAGTCTTTAAGTATGTCTCCATCAAATTAAAAAACAAAAAAATTTTTTGGGTTGGAAAAAATTTAGTATCCGAGAAGAATTATGATATCAAAAGAAAGGAAAAAACAAGAGGTAAAGAAACGATGCGTTACACCTTGGAATACAAAAAAAAATATTCCTTAATAAATGAAACTGTACACTCACCTCAAATACCATCGAGCAAAAGAGTAATTTTCTGTGAGCATGTAATAGCAACCCACAGCAAACCAAGATATCTGCAGGAAAAAAAACAATACTGTTATAAATGTAAAGACTTAGTATGGCATGTCTTCCTGTGAAAATTAAAACCACATGTGCCATCTGCAAAAGACCAAAAGACTTTGCAAAATTTGCACATACTTCAAAATAAATAAATTCCTAACTCGAAAGATTCAAAACTTTAAGTATTTCTTGTTAAGTAACTAGAATCTCAACAAAAAAAAACAAAAACAAAAACTCATCAACATTACCAAAATGACAAGTAATTAATGTGCATGATGTTTTCAAATTTCAAGAAAGAAGGTGGCAGAAGTAGACTTCAGACATGTAAACGTGTTGGACATACAGAAATGATAAAACAGTTAATGCCTGTTCATTAATGACACTATCATTGGGGAAAAGTCTACACAGCTCAGCTCACTGAGATTAAGTACTTGTTACTTACACATTTGTCAGGATAGAAGTCTACAAGTTTGTGACCTAAATAGAACAAGTCTGAAAAGGGAAAAAAATCCATTGATGAAAGTCAACAAATTTAGTGGAAGATACAAATGATAAATATTTTTATCATTTTCTAATTTATAAAATCTTCATCCAGCAGAAATGTTTTGGGTTTTTTTTGGCCAAAGAAAAAAATACTATGAAGAATGGGTAAAGGAGGAAAAAGGCAATAAAATGTAAAATGCAGAAAGCTAAAAAGGTTTTCCTCAGTAAGCTAAAAAAAAAGTTTTCCTTTTTCATCTTAATTACTTTTCCTGGAGAGTTTTAAAGTAAAGTCAAAAGCTGCATTCACATCTCTTTTTTCCTTGATGAGTTTAAAAAGTACAAACAGTTATGTAGCAGTGATTTTATAAATAATCTACATTGGTTCTGTTTGACAATCCTCCTCCAAGCAACTAGTCTTTATTGTTTGATTTTTCAATATCCAAAGCCACCACTAGATTATATCATGGCCGGATCCTAAGGCCGGGCAATTTTCAGACGTAATGGCACCAGGATGAACCGTGGACACCGGGACTTCTATCTCGATCAGTCACAATATACTGTCTCTGATTCAACCAGTAGGTAAATAACTGGTCGGATCGGATTAATCCCATTATAAACCTCAGACTTTTGAATTAAAAGTTACAAGTTCTGCCAACTGAGTTATCCCTTCCCCCAATTGGGTTGCTTATGTTATAAATAAAGGGATAATACAATGAGAGCCTCACTCATACCATTTGAATGTTTCAGCTCCACTAGGACAGCTATGTGAATGGGAAGACACTGACTATTGTACGGGTCTTGGGTCAAAACTCTGAAACAATAAACAAGCAATTCTTCATGTGATGTATAATTGTAAAAAAAAAATAATAATAATTATTCATGTTTAGACTTTTTGAGACAAACAATATTATATAAATAAATATTATTTTTTCTTTTTTTTTTTTCAACAATTTAATATTTTGTAACGAACTTCTAAAACCTTTCAGGTCAATTTTTTTATCCTTTAAAAATATTACACTACAAAAGCTGCTTTGAGATCAATAAATAGCACTGACTCTTCACTGATTGGATTCAATGTATGGGCAGGGTGATTGGGAAAAACCAATCCATCAAATAAAAAAAGCAACTAACAAACCAAAAAAAAAAAGGGGGGAAAATATAATCAATTTTAGCAAACAGAGTGACGACAGGCAAATAAAACTTTGAATCATAGGTGGCTCAATAATTAGAGGGCTGGACTTTTTAGCCAGTTTTTTCAAGTTTGAGGTTCCATCCTCAACTGAAACTGAATATTAATTTCTGTTTCTAAAGAGAAAATCCCTTTTTCTAAGTAATATTCTTTGGGAAATCTAGGACATAAAATTATTTCTTTTCTATGCCATTCACTTTCAGGTATAAGAACAAGAGATAATGTAAATCCTAATCTTTGATTAATTTTTTTTTTTGCTTGTCTAAGCCTCCAGAAAAATGCTATATGGAGTTGAAAACATTCAGACTTAAACTTCAGACTTTTAGCTTGTCAATGAAGAGCACTAACAACTGAGCAATGTGTCTCAGCCCAGTTCCAACTCTTTTGCTTGTTGGTCATACCTTATTAAGATTCCAAGACTAACATCTGATAATTTTACATGTTGCCACACAGATATATTGTGGGGAAACCAGAACCTTTGTCCCTCCATACACCGACACCAGCCCAACCAGAAGACGAGATCAAAACAATATAAATTTGTTGTGTCAAACCGGGACTTGCCAATTCGATGCACATCGCTCTACCACTTAAGCCAGTTTGCCCTAAGTTCAATCTCTAAAAAAGAACTCCAGTTCTAATTAGGTCTGTTGTATTTTTTTATTTTGGGGGGTTTAGGTTTAAATCTAGATAGTGGTTAAATCTCTGACCTGGCCGTGATCTTGTGAGCCGACCTGAAGTTACAGTTGTAGAGATGCTGCTCAGCAGTGCTCACTATCACATCCAGGTTGTCTGCCAGGGGCGCAAGAACATCGGGGACAGATGCCTCTTTCGGACAGTTATACTGGAGGGTCAGAGAAAGGCAATCATGCAGGTGGTGAAAAGTTTGTTACAGATTGATTTTCATTATTTTTCTGTCTTTATTTTTTTTTTTTTTTTTTCACTGCAACAATGAAACAACTGCACAGGTAATACAGAAAATAATGGCTATGGGGAATGTGATTCACAAAGAGTTATGCAGCTTGGTTGGAAGTCATGGGATCTGCTCTGGGTTTGGTTACCTTATCAAGCAATAGCACACGCAGTGAGTAACGCTAAAATATGGAGAAACAATTTTAGGCATTAAAAAATTACATAGAGTTGATTGAAAGGAAAAGTATTTGTATTTACAATAATTAGTATCACAATAATGACAATTGCAATAAGGTCCAGCTAAAACTTCCCCTCTCCACCCTTTACAGCTACAATTGTCGGTAATGCACAGTAGTTAGCAATAGGCTTTTAAAGTGAAAATGGCTAAAGAATGATTGCTTTCTACCAGAACCCTTCACTTATACATGTGTAAGAACCAAATCGCCTTGCCACTCAAAAAGAACATCTATAGCTAGTCTGGTATGTGAATGTTTCCTTGTAATATAATTTAGCTAGTATTTTTCTATATCTATGCATGCTGGAAATGTATATGCGCAAGTGAGTAGTGGTGGTGAATTTGGAATTGTCTTTTGCAAAATTCATCAATCCGTAAAATCTACACAGCGTTTGCTAGTGATCTATAAGCAATGTCACTATCATAGACATGAGGTGAGAAAATACACACACAAAATTTGTTCTGAGAAGGAACTGAGACAGAGACAAAGAGATAAGAAAAAGAGAGAGAAAAAAAGAGAGAGAGGAAGGACAGAGAGAAAGGTGAAGGGGGACAGTGTGTATGTAAGAGGGAGAAAGAGGGGCCATGATAGAGCAGGGCCAGGAGAGAAAGGGGTGAAAAAAGTGTCAAGAGAAGGAAAAAATAGAAAGAGAGATACCGAACAGAGGTGCAATAGATAGCAGGTGAGAAAGAAGAGAGGAGCGGAGAGGGAGATGAAAAAATTCAGAAACTCAAACAAATGGGCTATTCAAAATGCCTAATCTTATTAGTAGATTATAGATGCAACCGTTATTTTGTGTGTGTGTCTCCTGAGCTAGGAGTCTATTATGTACCTTCTTCATCTTGCTCTGATAGAGCTCCTTGACGATGCTGGCCGACCCTGCAGGACACTGGCTGTCGAACGGCAGCGAGTTGATCAGGTCTTGCTCTGTGGGGGAAACAATGGGAAACAAATTGTGGTCAACTACTGTTAGTAAGATACTGAGAGACCGTCCTGTCAACATGTGCATATGCATAAGGATTATGTTCAATGTATACATTTGTGGATATCCGATACACTCCAATGCATATATCCACCTACTGTAGCTTTCAAAATGTGGCTGACAAGTAAATTAAATTGTGGGTATTATGTATGAAAAAAAAAGCTACGAAAAAATTAGAACTGAGTGACATGATAAAAACGGCACAACTATAAAATAGACAATATGCCTTTATTGTGTTTTTTTTTAAAAATAACAGAGACTAGACTAAACTCAATATAATCCTAAATGTATACCTTATGTAGCAAATTTTATGTAAAGACAACCACTACCATCTAAGTGCTGATGCGTTCGGAAAGGTGTTGTATTGGGTGCAATTTGGACTTTCCCAATCAAGAAAGCAAGTCACTTAAACAGATGCAGTAAGTACCTTAGCCATGCAACTACTTTTGTTTAAGGAGCATAGTGGTCTAGTGGTATGACAAGGGGATAAAATGTGTGCACATCTATATGACCTATGTATGTATGCAAACTCCAATGCATCATTTTGTCTACATGTCTACCTTCCGTAAAAGTCAACATGTGGTAGCTGACGAGGAGATAAAAATGTGTGTGTATTACTATGTATGTGGATATACTCCGATGCTTCATCTACATATAATCTACCTTCTGTGGCTGTCAGCATGTGGTAGCTGACAAAGAGATAAAAATGTGTGTATGTATGTATGTATGTATGTATGTATGTATCATACTGTCTGTACGTCTGTATGTCTGTATGTCTGTATGTATGTATGTATGTATGAATGTATGTACGTCTTCTGTATGTATGTATGTATGTATGTATGTACGTAGATAATCTCCAATACATCTACATATCTACCTTCTGTGGCTGTCAACATGTGGTGGCTGACCAGGAGATCGAAAGCTTCAAAGCAAAAGACATCCAGATGTAGCGCCTCCCTGTAACAGTCGGCCGCCAGACTGCGGTTATCCATCGCCTCGTAGATCTTCCCCCTCAGCAGGCAGATTGAGTTATCACACTGAAGCAACAAAATAGCTCAAGGTTCATGGTTTATACAGAGGTAGGGATGTGAAAGATCACTATTCAAAATGATGAGAGAGCAATGGTTTAAGTTATTTGGACATATAAACTGAGCGGATGAAGCAGAAACAGACATTTTATGTGGAATAGTAGAGGGAATGAAAAGCAGAGCGAGATTGTACCCAAAGTACACAGAGAGCCTGAACAATCACACAACAAGAGTAGAGGACTTGTAATAATGGGATGCATAGCAAAAACAAAGACGATAGGTAGGAGTCCAACCATAGCTCTATCCTAGACTTACAGTGTCAATGAGCGATCATAAAACCAAGTACATAAGGGACCTGATTATGTTATCCGTTACCGCTGTGTGGATCGAAAAGCATGCAATGTTTTTATCACGGCAACTAATAACAGGAGGGGAGACGCATGGGCAATCTAAAAAAGGGGCAATTAAAAAAAAAAAACAGTTTAACTTTTCACCCACTCAATTTCCTGAAAAATTCTAAAATGAGAAAAAAATTAAGGTTTGCACTGCAGACCTGCAGCTCAATAGTCAAAGATACAAACATTTCACAAGCAGTACATAGATTTAGTGAAGAATAAATTTGATACAATAACCAATCAACAAATAACAGCTCTCTAAGTGAGCTGCTTGTAGGCTCACAACACGCTGTCAGAGACTATCATAAAATAATCGGTGCAACCTCTTTCCATTAGCCTGTACACCGTGTACTCACATTCTGTAGCAGCACTGTGTCTGGGCCTTTCTCTTCCTGGATTCCCACCAGGTTCTGACTCATGCTGCTGTTCAAGGTCGAGGATGCTCGGGTGAAGGACATGTCCAGCAGGTCAAGGACATTGAGGGCCTCCTGCCATTCCTTGCATTCATACTGGGGGAGGTCAAAAGATCAAAATAAAAAATATTCATACAAGGAGAGGGGTATGGGCCATGTGGTCATAGGGAGGGAGAGGGGTCCAAAATGAGAATCTTTATACTGGGGGTGGGGGGTAGAAACTAGGACATTGAGGGCCTCCTGTATCAGAGGGAGGAAGTGGGGGACTGAGGGGGGTCAGAGGAAAGGAGGGAATCAGTATTAAGACAGTTAGCACCTCTTTACATTAATATGCGGGGAGAAGAGCTGTACATTGATATGGGGGAGAAGAACTATTTTATTTCTACACAAAAACAGGGGCATCAACTGAGACTAGGCTAGGAAAAGGAAGGGAAGGAGGAGGAAGGGGGGGGGGGGGGTAAAAAAATTGATGGGTTTTCAACCCCTGTTAAAACAATTTGTTTAAATGTAAAGCCTGTAGATGACCATAAATTCAAACCACCCCACTACATTTTTAGAATTGCAAAAATGAGCCATAGACGTAAGATACTCACATGGCATTTGGCAGCTAGGTATCGGCACGCTGGGTATTGCTGGGGAGGTGAATAACAGTGATATAGAAAAACACACGCAAAAGTAATATTTTATCTAATAATATATTGTATTTATATAGGACACTTCAGTGAACTATCATGTTTAATGCGTTTAACAATTTCCATGATCACAATTACAACATAAACATGACCTTATATAATGTTGACATAATACAATATTACATTCAAAAGTCACAAGGCATTGTTAAAGATAATTATAACATTCAAAGGTTCAATTCCAATCATCAAAAAGATAGAACTTTAGCATTTTAAAAATTTGTATGTTTTTAGGATCGCCGACCTGTGGGTTTATAGTTTATATTTGGTACAAAGATGGTTTTATCAGCTGAAGATAAATTTTGATTTAAAAGGTTAACTTGCAACAAAAAATTCATAAAAGTATTGTAAAAAAACCCTCTGAAAAACATATATTAAATTTTAAGATTTTCTGCTATAATCTGTAGTTGAAAAAGCATTTCTAATTAAATAACAATATGGCAATCTATGTTTTATAAGAAAATTATGTACCTAAAAACAGTTTTAAAGGTTCCTCTATCTAATTAAGTCTAGTAATCAAAATATTAGAATATAAATATATACATATGGGTATTCATTTACATTTTAGGATCCTAGAATATTACTTGAATAAAGGACTCTTAAATGGTTTACTGGATTCCTGGATAGACTTTCTCATAAATTTCCTGTCAAACTAATTCATGCTAGCCCAGAAAGTTTCTTCATCCTATAGATTTTCATTTTGTTAAACTTTATGACGATTTGTACCTTTGACTTTCACTGTTTCAGTTACAATGAATTTTTACGAAGAATTATTTATATAGGGAAGAGAAGACAGTAGTGACGTCTGAATGCAGGTTGCATGTCACTAACCTTGATAAGCTTGCGACTGTTGAGAAGGTGGATGGCTCGGTGGTACTGACCAGTGTAGTACATGGTCTGGGCGTACCAGAACAAATCTTCTACAGCTGGACAACACAGAGTTGGGAGGAGAAGGGGGCCAAAGGAATAAAAGTAAGGTATGATAAACTTTATTTACCCCCACGGGATAATTTAGGTTGGGTAGGGCGGCCTATATTATAATACCACTTCCAAAAATTTTTGTGATCTTAATATTTTTAACTAATAATTCTTATCAAATAAAATCGAGACTAATATATTTATAATATGAAGACTGCATTTAAATGTTTAAAACTGTAAGTTTTTGTCTACAATAATTAAGGAAATCAAGAATATTTAAAATAAAATCTGGAGTTCTGTCAAAGACGCATACATTTGTAGTTTTGTGTCTCTCTCTTAGCCAAGCAAATAACTTTACAAAATTCTAGTCCTTGTTGTTAAAATATATATTTACATAGAATGAAACTGTCTATTTTTGCCAAAATAATGCTCTGCGCATTCTCTTTAGATATAACAGAAACATTGGGATTGTCGAGAGATTTTGAGGCTGATCTATCTCTCTCTCTCTCTCTCTCTCTCTCTCTCTCTCTCTTTGGTATACATCAGCACTCTTTGAAAAAATGTATTTTCTTACCATCGGATAAATCTACCAGCTTGTCCGCCCAGAAGATTGCAGATTCATAATGGTGCTGAAAGTGAGAGTAATAAATATTCTTTGGGCTTGATTTGAGAGTAAATATCTAGCATAAAATTGAGTGTGAAAGTGGAGTGAATGGTATTGTCAAGGGCTATAGATTCTAGATCAGCTGAGTTCTAATTGAAACTCCTATTTAGTTCGTCCTTGTAAGTTCGATTTAGATGTCTAGATATCATATATCTAGAATCTAGATCTATCCTTTTCTCTACATTCTCCTTACATGTCTACAATAATTTATCTCTACTAAACTGTAATATAATTCACAGGGACCCACCTTCAGTTGATATTAGATCTATGGCCGCGTCGTATTCTGCCCTTGTGCCTTTACCAGTCTTCCATGCCTTGAAAGCTTGACGCTTAGTTGTAATAGCCTTATCAACATCCTCATTCCACCACCAGGTCTCTCTGCGCCAACGGTGGGGCCGAGTTGTGCCGCATACCTCTTCAGACTTCAGTTGTCTTGAGCAAGCCTGTCTTGAGGTTGTTCCATAATTGACTCTAATGTTTAGATCAGATCTAGTCGAGATCTAGATTAAATTCTTATAAAGATCTAGATCTAGATCTAGATCTTAGATCTAGATCTAGATCTAGATCTAATCTAAATCTAGAAAATCAAGATTAGAACAGTCCAGTCTAACGCTAAGTGACAGAGATCTGGAGTTTCACCAAGTTTTATGTACCAAATGAGATAGACTAGATTTCAATGTGGAATTCTAGGAAATAATTTGCAATTAAACCAACCTTATAAATATAATTTTTCACCCGATTCCTCATCTCGGCAATAAAAGTTTCCATGTTTAGCTCAGCTGTTGGAACTTCTTCCATTTTCGCACTTCCCACCGGCGCAGCCATTATAGGAAGTGTTATTTCACCTGTGCAGCAAGAGTGGCCGTTCTTTGTCAAGACAACAGAGTACGAATACTAGATAGCTGCTTAGCTCGTTAGGGCCTTAGAGAATTCGTGTTTGAGAAAAGAACAACCATCTTTGATCATGCCCCACCACACATGCCGATCCCTCACTGCTTTTGATGCGTCTGTCTTTATCCTACGCACAGGGCCGCGTTAGGATGGACAGACTGTAGCCTATGGCCCCACGCTTGCAAACACGGATAACGGCTTTTCAACATACACACAAATTGTCCTTGTTATTGTTTGCTGTTTGTATTATTGATGTTTTTCAGTTGCTGTTGTTGTTGTTGTTGTTGCTGTTGTTGTTGGTGATGATGCTGGTGAAAAGGATGTTGAAACTACAATTGTAGCGCATAGACACCAAGACCTGTATAATTCAAGTTCAATCCTGATCCAGCAACGTGGATGAACGTAAATCAAGAACTAAAACTGAATGTATCTGATCAAGCCAATGCTCAAAGCTTAGATGCTTTTGGTTTCAGGATATTAAAGCGTGAACACAAATATTATTTTTGGTATCTCCAAAGATCATTTTGTTTGTAGACAGCTTACAAACAGAGAAAACATAAGAAGAGACTGTATTTATTATTCAGAGTCAATGGGGAAAGTATGTTCAGGATTCAATGACTGGATAAACGTTGAAGACCGATTGCCCTTGCATGAAAACAGTGATATTCATCGGAAAGCTGTAAACAACTTCTATGTTTTTGGAAACAATTAGAAATACAATTTATGTTACGTGTTATGTTATAACCAACAATTTGAGATATGCACATAACGGTAACTTTCTTGGATTGTTAGAACTAATGGGTGAGTTTGATACATTAAGTATTAAGTATTATATTGTGTGGCATGGCAACAAAGGACATGGGCACGTGCCGTTCTAACACCTATTACATGTACCGGTATTGTTTCTAGAAGTGTTGACCACCAAAGTAAAATCAGTCATCGTTGAAGAGATCAAAGAGGCAAAGTACAACATCATTGGTGTCGATTCCACCCACACCGGTCAACTGACATTCATTCTTCCGTACGTCAGTAAAGCTGGTCAACCTGTAAACACAACAGAAGCACACGATGCAGAGTTTCTCACGTCAGAATTTTGACAGTTTCAAAACTGCCGTGGTCAAAGCTACAATAATGCTAGTAACATGGCTGGGCACCTCAGTGGTTTACACCATGCCTATCGCCAACGTAATGAACGTAGATGGTGAAAGGTCCTTCTCTATGGTGAAACGAGTAAAAAGTAGATTGCTATGGGACAATAGAAAAGAAGCGGCCTAGTTTTCTTCACGAATGAATCTGAAACCATAAAATATCTAGACCCTAAAGACATCATGGAGGCATTTGCCCAGTAAAAAGCCATGAGAAAAATAAAAGGTAGTGTATGGGGTTTCATATAGTGTCGTGTAGGCCTATGTGTTTAGATGAAGTAATCCACATGAAGCAAACAAGCACGGATAGTTTTCGGCTGCCTCATACTAACTTGGTAACATAAACAGATCTATAAAATAAGTTTGTCGTCGCCTTGGTGGATACCGTTATGCCTACATCTACATCTTATATAAATTACAGTATAGTTTTCCATCAACACGGGGTTACAGTGCGGTAGTGTAGCATCAACGCTTTCGAGGGGCCCCGTGGCTTATGGGCAGCCCTAAGGTCCCGCACTTACTTAGCGCGACTCTGCCTAGGCAGTTAATAATTTCGTTGTCTTTTCTCTGCTTACTTTTTCTTCGATTATCCCAGTTGTCATTAGATGTTCCAGCACGGTATGTGCCTCCTGGATCGGTCACCGAATGGGGAGTGAGGCGTTAGTCCTGGAACTCTCACATTGTCCCTGTGTGGCAGAGACTTTAGACTTGGGACCCGTCACCGTACGTGTGCCTCCTTGGGAAAACAAGCTCTCTTACGAAGAGTGTGCTTCATTTTTTGTATTGTTTTCTCCATAAATGTGTGTATGTGTATGTCTGTGCAAGAGTGATAGCCTACTGTTATATATCTATTAAATACACCTTTTCTATTTTCCTTTATAATATATTTAATCTATTTCGCTGCCTCCCCTCTTTCCCACTTGCAATCGTTAGGCCTACTCCTATGGAAACAGTAACGATTTTGTAACCAAAATAATAACAAGGACATAGTTTATATAATAATATTTATAGAGCAATCAAAATTCAATTCTTGCAAGATAAATAACTATCACATAAAAATAGAATAAGTCAGGTGGGATTTATCCATTTTACATCCTTATATAGGCTACGATACATGTAATATCATCATCATCAACAACAACAACAACAACAACAACAACAACAACAACAACAACAACAACAACAGCAACAACAACAACAACAACAACAACCACAACAACAACCACAACGTCAACAACAAGAGCAAAACGATACATGTAGTCAAAGAACAAAAAACAAAAACAAAAAAAAACCCATAAGATCATTTGATATGTTTTTATTATACATTTTAATACAAAATAAAATAATGACATAATTTACAGGATGACTCATGTAACAAGCAGTGATTTGCCTTTAACAGCAATGAAGTAAAAAAGTACAATACACAGAATAATTGCATTGCAAAATTGTAGTTTGGCCGTGTCACAACATGACTCTAGTTGCACTACAGACTTGCATAAAGAATGCTTTAAAACGGAGAATAGGGGGGGGGGGGGGGGCAGAATAATTCCAGCAAGAAGGCAAGAGTTGCATTTAGCTAAAGATTGTAGGCTTGATTTTTTATTCAGTCACAACCAGGAGAGTAGACATTCTCCAGAACTGCCCAAAAACAATTGAGTCGTTTTCTGGATATTTCCTGTTTTGGATGAAAACAAGAATAAAAAAAAAATAAGAATGATCGATCTTGGTTGACTTTTCTAGTGTATGACAGTTTACGGGATTTCCTGTAACTTCATATGAGTTAAGCTTATGATCTGAGTAAAAACATGCACCCCCACAAAAGAAAGAAAAAAAAAAGTAAGGCTTGGTTCTGGTAGAACTCATGTGCTAAATTAGCATCACCGACAAGCTACTCATCTGGTACTTTTTGGTATAGAAAGCAAAACTCTCTCCTAGTTCTAGATAAACTTTTAACTCTCTGATTTTTATAAATTACTGTTTTACTTGTTCCCTGACTTTTTTTCTGAATAAATGGACGTCGACTGCAAAAGTATTTAATGAATGACGCCAGCGGTAGAGTAGCGGTTTAGGGAAGATAGGCATCAGTGCAAAGCAATGATATGATGACTTATAGGTTAACATTCTTTAGATCTCAATAAAGATCCTGTACAAAGATGGGATCTCATAGCAGGATACATGGGACCCAACCAATCACAATATACAGATACGGACCTAACCAGTGGGGACAAAATGAAATGGCCAGGGCAGAAAACCAAACCCGCAACTTTCCCACAGAAAGTGGCAAGCACTGTTCTCTCCTTCTCCCTTTGCTAGTCAAACCTACTCTACATAATCTATGTTAATAAGGAATAAAAAAAAAATAAAAACAGTGGATTTCTTTACATGTGGTAAAAAGTGATTGTCCTTAAGTTTAACAAGGGTAGAACAAATTATTTTATTCCACTTAAAAAAAAAAATGTAAAGGAAAATAGAAATAGTCTACAGTTGAATTAAACTCTTAGGGCCGGCATAAAATAAGCCAAGATTCAGGGCTGTACACTGTCCTATTGGGATGAGATTTTGCTAAAATTCAATTCACTTTGTAGGAAGACGTCAAGAGGTTTTCAACAAGCGAAAACCTCACTCATACGATCATTTTGTAGTAGAACTAAAAAAAATTCTGTTTGGCGCTTTGTGTTGTCTTCTCGAGACTAGAACAAACCGAATTAATTAGCATTACTCACTCATTCAGCTTGATGAGGTAACCTGATCATAAATTCACATAACTGACAATTTTAAAATAACAAAAAGTTCCCATTGCAGTGTGCCTTTTTAACTTGAAGCATGTATCAAAAATTAAAACTCGCATAAATGGAGTGAGATTTTAGGTAAAAATTAAAACTGTAATAGCAGTTTGAAACAGTAAAAGGAATGTTGGTAGTGTACATAAATAATTTGATTACACGTACATTTACGAAATAACACATTATTTATTTCTATTGTTAAGGCAATATGAAAATCGTTTTGTAAAGATATACTTTTGAATTATAGAACTTTGGAGGTTTTCTGCCCATATGTTGGAGTAAAGGGAAGCATAGAAGTAGTTACAACAGCAATAAACATACCATTATGATTTTGTAAAAAAAATAATGGTGTTCTTTACAGTATAAACTGCATTTCTGTTTACAGTTATTTACAGATTGTACATACACTATGTGCGTAACAATAATACTGATTTATATATACTTAATCAGCTGAAAATGTTATCAGCCTCATAAATATTTTTTTCTTTTTGTACAGCTTACAAGGTCATTTATAAATCTGAAAAAAAAAAAAACCCTTTGTGCTCAGTTTACAGCTTTATAAAGGTTATGGAAAACAGCTGTTGATTCGTCCTGTTCTCTAACTACTGAGCTACTGCACTAACTTGCTCTACAAAGCACAAAAGCCAAGTCAGTCTAACAAAACAAGATTTTTATATTAAATATTGTAGTCATTATTGAATTTTTAGTAGGTGAATCATTGCTCTCAAATTTTATTGAATTTATCCTTGGTATGGTAAAAAGAGAAAATTTTATTGTAATCCTCCTTTATATAGAGGTATTGCATGAGTACATAAAAAAATGATTGTTTGAATTGGATTGATCTGATCTTATAAAACTATATGCTAGAAGGAATAGTATAACATATTTACATAATTTACAAAATCATAGTTCAGACACCAAATAACCCATATTTTAAAAGTTATATGACGTAAAATTTATCTTTTTAAAGTATTTCATAACGTGCCCTCCTAAAATTATGTCCCCTCTCCATGCAGACTAAACACATCAGGCACTTAGCCCCAGGGTTATTTAATATAACATATTTTCTTTTTTTAGGTTTTCTTTATAAAAAATCGGCAGACACAATGCCTAATAATAATAATAATAATAATAATAATAATAATAATAATAATAATAATAATAATAATAATAATAATAATAATAATAATAATATCAATAATAATAATGATATTGCATAATTTTTATATTCACATAAAGAAGAACATTGCTTAAGTTAAAATCTGACCCAAACCTATTCATTTTGTGTACACATGCTCAGCTTAGCATCAATTTGGATGCCAGGGAGGAAAAAAAAAAAGAATAGGCTGTTGGATTGTCTGTTTATAGCTCAGTCAGTAGGGCTTTGAAACGACGCACACAAGATCTGAATCTCAGCTAGTGATCCCATCCCAACAAAGGATTATTCCAATAATCTAAGGGACATTAACCTAGCCAAACATGACAACACTTTTTCTGTACCTCTGCACAGCTGTGATCATATTAGTACTAGATATTTTGCCTCATTAGAACTACTCTAGAATGAATTTTAATTAAACTATATCCAATTTTATCAATATGTAGTGGTATACAATGATTGAAAAAAAAAGTGAAAAAAAAAAACGAAATGTTTCCAGTGAGACCAGAATCCGAAAAAGTATACCTTCTTATTGATAGGAGGAGAACATTATGTCGGGGCTTTCAATGTGCATTTGTAATTATTTTAAAAAAGCATATTTACCCACTACACTTTCAAAATGCATGCCGAAAACATGTTTCTCAGTTTTGAAAAATCTATCTCATTTCAAATAATTATACAATGCATATTTTGATGTAATGTAACAATTGATAAAGCTAAAAACCTGACAAGACATTGTTCCTTGTTATCTTCATTTCAAACTTTGCATTTTTTTTCATCAAAACCCTTGAGGAGTTATCTTTTTTCTGAAAACCTAAGAAAAGAAAAACCCAGCGAACTCTGCACAAGCAAGAAAGATAGATAAATAGAAAAAAAAAAAAAGGAAGATGAGGAGGGAGGGGCAGAGTGGACAGGATCACATGTTCTCCCTGAGGGTACGGAAGACAAAGAAAAGAGGAAACAAAATAAAATAATCTTAATTAATAGTAATACAAAGAGCAGCAGTCCTTACAACATTAATTGGTCGAAACAAAAATAAATTCAAGAAGAGTTTGCTGGTAAGAATAATGAAGAATGAAAATATACTGTACACTCTATACATTAAAGCTTTACAGCAACAGCTGAAAGAGGTTTGTTTAGGTTCAATGTCAGCAACTAAGCAATGTGGACAGGTCCCAAGACTAATGTCTGACAAGTTAGATGTAGCCACACAGACGGGTGTGTCTCAGCCAGTCACAATAAACCGACACAGTAGGAAATAAAGATCAGGGGTTAAAAAAAAAGACATACAACTAATTGTTTCACATTTATTTATACATTTCATAAAATTTACCCTATTTAAGTTTAAAATCAGCTGTTTTTCCAATTAAATGTGCTGCATGTACCTTGTAGGCCTACATGTAATGTATGGATATTCATCAATTAAACACAATGAGTTCAAAATGTTTAGGGATGAGTAAGCAAAGTTATGAAGGTTTATAAATGAGAGCTGTTTGAAAGTTATGTCAGTATCAACAAATAACAATGCAGCTGAATGGGACAAAAAATATTTTCAATTCGGGTATGCAGCTGTTTTTTTCTCCCAAGTTTGTTTTGTTTGCTTTTTTTTCAGGAATACTTGCTTATCTTTCTTAGAGTGAGATCTTTGTATGTTAGATCTGTTGGATTTTTCTTGCAGATTTACAGTTCACCTTAATGTCTGCAGATCCAATTAATGGGTTCATCTTGCACACCTAAATTCAATTCTAAAAAAAAAAATATGAGGTATATTTTAGCTTGAGAGTATTAATTTTGGTTTTACGTGACAGCATGAACAAAGCTGGACAATGATTGTAACATTACTGGGTAAAATCTAAGTGATCTAAGTACATAATCCATCATAATCTTCATAGTCTGATTATCTCTGAGCTCAAAGGCTATATATGTCTTCTACTTTGTCTTCCCTTTGATGCTGACACAACTACAAACTTTCTAGCTTGGTTCATATTTTACAGTCTTTACATACATATATATATATATAAAGACTGTAAAATATATACATATATAGAGAGACTGTAATATATAAACCAAGCTAGAAAGTTTGTATATTAGCATTAGTTTTTTCAGCTCAATGGAAGAGAAAGTAGAAGACACAGAAACGTATGAAGTCTTTGAACTATGACTAACATGTTTGTGTTTTTTTCTGGATTTGCTCACAAAACTTCCACACACATATATATAGAGCAAGTGAACTGATGGATGGTTATATTTAGAGGCAGTTGTATATACATATAATTATATTAATAATGTATTGATGGAATGTTTAATTTTCAATAATCAAGAACAAACACAAACAAGTTCGTCATAGCAGTCTAAAACACTTCAAAAACAATATCTTCTCAATAATATTTTGTGACAAATGTACCACAACACTTTTCCTTTCCATGCTTAAAAACATAAAAGTCTTAAGTTTGCTGTAGTTGCTGTAAAGTTATAAAAGTACAAAACATATGAGACTTCTCTTTTTAAAAGATCAATATCAACCTTGCATTGTTCTTTGGATGCTAAAAAAACTATTATTGAGGCTCAAAGTAATTTGGTACGAGAAACAGTTATTGGGGATCAATATCAACAAAGATTATAAAAATATCTTTCTTTTTCCATCTGTAATCAAGCTTAACAGTTACGTTTATTAAGCTAGAAAAAATCTGTAAATAAATATGCAGATCTATGTAGATGAAATATATGATACATTATCATTATTATTATTGCTCTATGCAGGTAGGCTACATTTAAGATCACCTTTCCTGTTAGCTCTGTAGTACACAGTATAACAGTAAGCATCTACAGGGAGTCGGAAATGAAAGTCCCAGGCATTTGTTTTTATGATAGCTTATACAATTCTAAATCTCCGAAAGAAGTATTGATTGTTTCAACAAACAAGTCAATGGACACACAATATTTCTACATACATATGACACAAAAGACAACATTCTTGGAATAAAACTTACACATTTTCATGACATGGAAGCATAAAAATATCTTCCACACGTACTACCAATATTGACAATGGGTTAAATTTATATTGCTTGCAAATTTTCTAACTTTGTATCAAGCACTCCTGAAAAATAATCTTTGGTAGGAGGTAGGGAAGCTGTTTTGGCCAGTCTTATATCGACACTAACCTAACCAGTATGACAAAAGTGGGACTCAAATCCCAGACCTAATGCATCAGAAAGCAACGCTTTAGTAACTGCGCCACCACACTCCTGAAATACATCTATCTATTCACATCATGTTAATAACGCTCATCCCCATAGACCTGGGCAGGATCTCAGGGCTTGAACATATTCACAAACAGTCTTTGGGTAACTTCTAGGTCTAAAAGTCTGCTGTTCTGGGGTCACAAATAACATGGAGTGTAAAGTGGTCAAAATTATATCTGAAGATAGTTATTACCACTTTTCTAGAGTAGATAATAATGTGTTGTATACCTGTAAAAATAGTATGTATATAAACTTTATCTCTTGTTAAATATTTTTTATGCTTTTCTATGTTAAGTACAATGAGATTGATTTTAAGTACTATCCATCAATGTTTACATGAATGCGCCTGGCTGGTATCCTTGTTCTGACATTTCTATCACATGATAATAGTGACATTTACCCTGTCTGGTGCAATAGCAAGTTATATCTCTACACATGATCTGAAACTGTTATGCATCCTGTAACACACAATTGTTTTAATAATAATCTTTACATAAAATCCAGAATTTCGTTGGTGTATCAGCTTGCTGGAATGTTAACATCCATTACCAGCAAAGAAGCTATCTTATGGACCGGCTTTAAAGCTAACATCTGACAAGTTTACATGCTGCTGCACAGAGACAGAGCAAGGCTTCCAAAATTTCTGTCTCAGTCAAAGCCACAATCCAGAAGTTTATCTCACAGCAACACAGTCACATTTATACAGGATGGTAGAGCATAAAACCCTCTAGGTTCAGTTTGTTTTTATGGCACGTCAGCACAGTAACGGTCATATTGTGAAAACCTGTAATCGGAAAGAAGATGGCGTGGAGAGGTGTGTTCACTCTGTGAGGATCTACACAGACGACACATAGACGGCTTTCTCAGCGCAGTGAATCAGCTTGATGCTGTAGAGGCCCTCTCTGATGAGGAACCGACTGGCGTCAAAACGACCCAGATTAAAATATTCCTGCAAGACATGACGCTTGGGAGGGAAGAAGACGTGCGCCCCTTTCTTCACGTTCCGTACGCTCACCTGTGAAGAGGCGAAATGTGTGACGGTGATTATGTGATCAATATATAAGCAAAATAATGAAACAGGTAAATGAGTAATCATACAATTATTATACTCAAACAAAAATTAGAACAATGATATTTCAGTATTCATCGATATTTAGACTATAAATACAAATATAAGAAAACATTGTAATATTTATTCAAAGAAGGTCGAACGTGTTGGAGTTTAAAAATAGTATAAAAAAAAAATAGCAATGTTTATTATTTATTTCTTAGATTTATTGACTATTTTCTGTTCTCTTTGGCTATCAGACTCGATGGTGAAGTAACCTGTTATAATATATAATATTATAAGCCGGGGAGGGAGGGATAGAGAGCAGAGTGAGAGGAAAGATAGAGAGAGAGAGAGGAGATAGAGGGGAGATAGAGAGGTAGAGAGAGTGTGTGAATGCGTTTGGAATGCGGTCTGCATGAGGGAAGAGTTTGTGGTGTTTACGAATTTGGTAAGAAAAGTGACAAGTACGGCAGGATGTCGCTAGAACAACCGCCCAAGTAAGCTTTCTTCAGGATAGATCAACACGTTGCTAGGCCGTCCCGGACGGAAAAAAACTATTTCGTTAGATATGTTGATGCATTACACGTGTTTCGCTCCGTATGACATTTTTGAACATTTCTTATTATTAAACGGAAGATTAACAATAGAAAACGTGGGACTAAGGGGTTGAAAAGCGGGCGAGGTTTGTGTGTTGACAAGATTAGTGCTTTCGACTCACCTTTCCTCGGATGACGGGCATCTTGAGACCGGCGTACAGTGGGATGTAGGACGACGCGACCAGGGCCTGTGGACAGCAAACCATCCGTGTTAGACAACCATTGACGTATAGTAAAGCTATCTGATTATTAATATAGGAGCAATTGCTATACATGCTATACGTGTATTTGAATATCAAGTTATATAACTGAAACTTTTGAGCTATCAAATACAAATCATAGGCTCTATTATCTATATTATCTTGTTTTTAGAATCTTGGGTCTTGAGCGGGGAGTTTGTAATACACAAGGACAACTGTGACAGTGAACCCTGCGGTGAAGGAGCGATGTCATTTTAAGCTATGAGGTTTATTTTCCCTGTGGAAAACGTCACCTGATTCAGTGATTGGCCCTCACCCATTTAAAAAATGAAATAATTATCAGATTCACTTCACTTAATTTTCAGTGGTCTCTACCAAGGAGAAGGGAAAAAAAGAACAAGACTTTATGAGTACAAGTTTCGGAACGTGTGCGACACTTTTGAAAGTGTAACTCATGGTACCAAGTTCACAGCTTCTGTGTTAGACTCACCTCAACAAGTTCTTCCCTGGTCTCAAAGTCTGTCATCAGCTCGTTGTTGCTGCTGCTGCTGTTGCTGTTGTTACTATTGTTGTTGCTGTTGTTGTTGGTCTTCTTCTTGGCCTTGTCTGACCCCTGACCCCCCGCGGCCGTGAGCGAGACATGAAGTTTCCCGCTGACCTGCACATGCGCGTCTTCCGGAAGTACGTCATCCAGCAGCAGGCGCAGCGCACGCGCAAAGCTGTAGCCGGGGGTCAGGGCGCCCAGTGGCCTTGACCTTAGCTCTCTAGCCAGACTCTGCAGCTGTTCGGCTACCTCCTGAAGTAAGAGAAAGATAGGGAGAGAGGTTAGGGATATAAAAAAAAAAGGGGGGGGGGGTGCTGGTGAAGAGGGAATGGGTAAGACGTTAGAGGGATAGGGAGAGCGAGTTTGAAAAATTCACTGATAACGACAGAGGGAGAGAAAGTCACGGAGAGAGAGAGAGAGAGAGAGAGAGAGAGAGAGAGAGAGAGAGAGAGAGAGAGAGAGAGAGAGGCTGAAAAAAAGTTAGAGAGAGGATATAGAAAGGTTAGAAAGAGAGAGATTCGAACCACGGACATCCTGCTGATCAGTCGAGAACACCAACGGCCCGATCTTTCAGTGGTCCCTCAACCAATTATAGTCGTAGAAAGCGTATCTCTCTCTCTCTCTCTCTCTCCCCCCCTCTCTCTCTCTCTCTCTCTCTCTCTCTTCTGGGTTAACATCTCCTACATCTCAAGAAAGACCCTATTACATAACGGGACTCCAGAGACTGAAGTATCCCCGGAACTTGGTCAGTCACGTTTTAGTGACACCAACACCGACCAAGGAGGAACTAGCAGTTTATAAGTTATTATGACATGAACTGTTACGCCAACTTCCTTCCTTCCTGTCACCCCCTCCCCCCGCGCCATCTATAGTGCTTAGCTACTGCCCATTGTCACTAAGTACCGTTAAGCCTGGGGGGATCACCTTAGTGCGCTTTTTGGTTCGTGTCACTGACCACTAGCCGACCAGGCATGGGGAGTACTGGGCACGCGAGCAGAAACACCGAGGCGAATCAAGAGGTAAAAGGTTCTTTTTGGCCAAATTTTCAAAGCTGACTTAGATCAAAATACATGTAGCGCCCTGCCGGTCCACTCATAATTATTGTTTAAGGGTCATCACTGTGTTAAAAAGATTGGCTGCTTTCTTAGCGTCCAACGTCAGCAAATATACTATGTCGAGGACGGGTCCCGTGAATAACGCTTGACAATTTTATGTGCTGCTACAATGAGACAGTGCGGGGACACCAGGATAGTATTTCTGTATCAGTTGGTCAAATACTACTTAAACAAGTTACAAGGCGGCCCCATCGGCGACTTTCAGAATGATAAAAGGCCATATGAGCGACGTACTATAATTCTCCCTTAGATTGAGGTACTCAACAACATCATGATCGGTCACCACAAAGTTGTGCATATAAGGAGTAAAGAGGTCTATTTCAATATAGTTTTTCAGCAGAGATTGACCAATTGTTTTTAATTGTTCTAAAAGGATACTTAGGCAGGCCTGAATGTATGGTTACAAAGCAAAAAACAAACAAACCGATACGTATTAATGGGTTTTGTGGCAAAGGGATCTCTTTCAGGAGATTTTAACCAAAATTGTACTCATACTTTATAGAACTACTATTCATCTGAAAACATAATAACGTTTAAGAAAACCGTTCTGAAGAGGTAAGACATTATAATACCTGCTCTTTCTAATCCTTAATTAGGTGATTTGTTTATTTCAGGGGTTCGGGCTATCATCAGGGAAGTCTAGAAGAAGACCAACCTGGCGACAGCCCTTGTACAGTTATATGTGACATGCGACGACAACCACAGCACGGTTACATGTGACGTGTGACGACAAAGTTATGAGTTATGTTCTCCTGACCAGTACGTCAGAACGGGATGGAACGTTAAGACTGTTACAGCATAACGTCAATCCCAGGCACCGAGACACGACATGTCGTGCTTACAGGCTTACGGATAATAATAATGATAATAATAATAATAATGATAATAATAATAATAATAATAATAATAATAATAATAATAATAATAATAATAATAATAT
>RQTK01001249.1:101516-124914 GCA_003991915.1 Elysia chlorotica
AACAACAACAACAACAACAGCAACAACAACACTAATTTCATGCTATTTTTAAAACAATTTAAAAGGCACATTGAAGCTCACAGATTTTGGTTGGAACCCCAGACAAACGGGCCTAGCTTTCCCCGAATTATTCTGGGCTGGGAAATGCGCCACCTGTCGGTGATTTACGGGATTTAAAGACGTGCCGGAAAGCCACAACCGGGAAACCCGAAAGAAACGCGACCCCACTGCCCTATAGATGCCCCATTAATGCCATGCCATTATGCAACTAAGTAATAGCTCCATGCACTTCAATTCAATGCAGTCTGCAAGTGTGCGGTGTGCAGAATTAACATACCGAAACGGGTTGTTATTTTAAGCTGGTTACACAGTGGGGACCTTTGTAGGAAAGCTCTACCCTGGTTAAGCGTCTCCTAAAGGTTGATTAGGATAATCCTACATGACGAGGCGCCCCAAAAGTACCGTCTGACAATTTTACGTGCTGCCAGCCTGCCACACACGGGGCTGTCACAGATGCGGTGATGAAGTGCGGTCTGTCTCAACAGATCACATAATGTACACATTAGCAGCGATCCAGCCAGAAGGGAACGGAATCAGACAAAGAAAGAGCTTTTGTCGGATTGTGTGGGATCGAACCAGTTTCCTGCCAATGGGGAGTCCCATGCTCTACCAATATAACACCCGCGCGAGATTTGGAGACCCAAAACAGGTTAGACTGCACAGTCGGTGATGCAGTGAGGTAAGAGTTGTATGCCTATTGTAATAAAGTGTGGAAAAGAGCGGAGAGGAGAGGGACTTTTTTTTTTTTTGGGGGGGGGGGGGGATAATTTGAATAAGGAATTAAAATAATAAACTAACGGCTTTTTGAATTTGGTGCCATTTTAAATTTTACAGCCAACGCGCAACGATCGCCTTTCAAAACAAAGTTAAAACTGGTAAGGTTGTATTCGAATTTTTATCATACATATAAAAAAAAAGGCCGCAGGAGATTAAAAAGTGTAATCGCCCATGACATTTTCTATTATGTGACAAAGCGTCGAACTCAATGCTTTATGCTAATTAATTTTGTGTTGGGTGTTCTTTCGAAAGAGGGGGAGGGGTTAATAGACAAAATAAGGAATTAAAGTAAACTGACGGGAAACATGTTGATGTGATATAAAGTACATGTAAAACGGTGGTAATAGAGAACAATAGCGTAGGCTTTGAGCCTGTCCGTTCTAAAACTCTTAAAGGTTGTTTTTAATTCTAAAAAAAAACATGCGATAGGACGTTTGAGAGAGTGAGAGAGTGAGAGAGAGACAGAGAGAGGAGAGAGATAGAATGATAGATAGAAAGGTAGATATATAGGTATATAGATGGATGGATAGATGGATAGATAGATAGATAGATAGATAGATAGATAGATAGATAGATAGATAGATAGATAGATAGATAGATAGATAGATAGATAGATAGATAGATAGATAGATAGATAGATAGATAGATAGATAGATAGATAGATAAATAGATAGATAGAAAAAGAGATAAGCACTTACCGCCTAACCCCAACCCCCCCCCCCCCACCCCCCTCCCCCCCCCCCCCCCCTTCTCTCTCTCTCTCTCTCTCTCTCTCTCTCTCTCTCTCTTTCCTCTTTCCCACTCTATATCTCTCTATCTATCTATGTCTCTCTCTTTCCCACTCTCTATAGTTATCTCTATAGCTTTCATAAAACTGGTAAGGTTGTATTCGAATTTTTATCATACATATAAAAAAAAAGGCCGCAGGAGATTAAAAAGTGTAATCGCCCATGACATTTTCTATTATGTGACAAAGCGTCGAACTCAATGCTTTATGCTAATTAATTTTGTGTTGGGTGTTCTTTCGAAAGAGGGGGAGGGGTTAATAGACAAAATAAGGAATTAAAGTAAACTGACGGGAAACATGTTGATGTGATATAAAGTACATGTAAAACGGTGGTAATAGAGAACAATAGCGTAGGCTTTGAGCCTGTCCGTTCTAAAACTCTTAAAGGTTGTTTTTAATTCTAAAAAAAAACATGCGATAGGACGTTTGAGAGAGTGAGAGAGTGAGAGAGAGATAGATAGAGTATATAGATTGATAGATAGATAGATAGATAGATAGATAGATAGATAGATAGATAGATAGATAGATAGATAGATAGATAGATAGATAGATAGATAGATAGATAGATAGATAGATAGATAGATAAATAGATAGATAGAAAAAGAGATAAGCACTTACCGCCTAACCCCAACCCCCCCCCCCCCCCCCCCCCCCCCCCCCCCTCCCTCTCTCTCTCTCTCTCTCTCTCTCTCTCTCTCTCTTTCCTCTTTCCCACTCTATATCTCTCTATCTATCTATGTCTCTCTCTTTCCCACTCTCTATAGTTATCTCTATAGCTTTCTATGCCTCTATCTCTCCCATCCCTCAGTCTGTGAAGAAAAGTCATCTTGGTGACTATCCAGGTAAGAATGTACAATGCTCCAGGTGTAGGCGGCCTCAAGCGTTGTTAAATAAAGTGCAACAAACCACACTGCAACATACCAGGTCCAAGTCACCCACCAGTAGTCAGTCAGCCAATCAGGATAACTTAAAACAACCACTTTGATAGTACAAAAGAGCGCTAGCTCAGAGGCCACTGGACTAATAACAACAATAACTTTGATAGTACAGAGTGAAGAGGAGGAGTGGCAGGAAAACTGACGTCAATGTCTTACTGAAGTTACTGTACCACCATGTCCTTCTATAACGGCCACTTGACTAATAACAACAACAATAATAACAACAACTTTGATAGTACATAGTGAAGAGGAGGAGTGGCAGGAAAACTGACGTCAATGTCTACACTAAAGTTACTGAACGAGCATGTCCTTCTATAACGGCTATGGAACGAGCCACTGTGCTTCCCAAACCCCAACGTCTATAACTTAATAATCTCAAGGACGGGTCCTAACACTAAAATCTGGTAGTTTTTAAGTTCTGCTATAGACAAAGAAAGAGAGGATTTCTGTCTCAGCCAGTCACTCTGTATTGAGACTAATACAAACAATAGGAAAAATGCGGCGTCAACGGGACTCGAACCCGAAACATTTAGATTAGAAATCATGCATTCTACCTATTGAGTTACTTCACCTCCAACTAATCATGTAAAGAGATAGTAAGTACAAAGACATTATAATAATGGGCCCTCGACTAGCGTTATTTTTACCTTTTAAAAGTGTATTATCTTATGCTTAAAGTAGCATCGCATGTGCTGAGCACTTTAGGCAGTTTAGGGTCGTAAGTACAATGCAACACTGTGGTAAGCTTACTACTTTTTTTTCAAGATATGTTTAAAGAGTCTGGGCGAGTTGCTAAGCTACCGCAACATTGTACTTAGGACCCCCGGATTATGTTTGAAAGTCACCGTAAAAGATTGCTGGTATGGAAATTGCGTTGGTCCATCTACAGCCAAAATAGGATCTACGTCACGGACTATCAGAAGAGTGATGTAGATTAGGCCTGTACATTAAGTACAGACACAGAGTTGACAGCCTGGCCTTGGGGGAGTGCGTGGGTGGACTAGTTGGAGACATAGGCCTGCTTTTCAGATGAGATGGGGAGCATGTAAGAGGTAAAGTTAGAAGGACTTAGATCTGGGACAGACTGAAATAGAGAGAAGGGAGAAAGAGAGACCAAGCGATAGACAGAAAGAGGCATGCAGAGACAGAGAATGAGAGAGAGAGAGAGAGAGAGAGAGAGAGAGAGAGAGAGAGAGAGAGAGAGAGAGAGAGAGACAAAGAGGTATGCAGGGACAGAGAGAGAGAGAGAGAGAGAGAGAGAGAGAGAGAGAGAGAGAGAGAGAGAGAGAGAGAGGGCGAGAAAGAGACACAATGATTGGGAGTCTCTAAAAAATAACCCAGGCTGCATAACTATACAATGAATGTACATTGTACGCTTTGTTAAGATATAATGTCTTCTTGCTCTCCACAAGCAATTTTGCCAGTCACCACTCAGGCACTCAACCTCATGGTCCCTGGATACTGTGTGCAACATCAAACCACCCCCACCCCCTAAACCTTACCAATAACCCCACAGCTCCCAACACACACATTGAATTGTATCCATCTTTCCCGCAAACCCTGCATCTGATCTGACTAGATCTACATGCCACTACATGCCACCGAATCAATCTTGCCCTACGTCCCTTACTGAAGCCTCCTATCCAGTTTCCCCTGGGGTGATCCTAAAATAATTCCTAATACAAGCTGCGACAGTCAAAAGAGCATGGCGAAGACAAGACACAATGTAGCATTGTGCGAAAAAAGGTGTGGGTGCGGAAATGGGAGAAGTGTGGGGGAAAGGGGGCATGTGCACACAACACAAACAACTTAATAACGTAGTGTCATTTTAAATTCTATTGCCAACTGTCTCCTTAGAAAACACCTTAAATAAAGTGTAGACCGTTAACTCTCTCTCTCTCTCTCTCTCTCTCTCTCTCTCTCTCTCTCTCTCCCCCTCTCTCTCTTTATTTGTATAATATATAATTATATTTTTCAATGACATAGTTCATATAATGGTGAGAGCGTATGGCCCATACCATTTTCTGTGATGTTACAAAAGCACCGAACACAATCCTTTATGCTAATTAATATTTAGTACTGGGTATTTTTTCGAGCCAATCTGCCCGACCAATTAGATTCTAATTTTAAGCGTTGATTCCCTTTTGCAGCAGCAGAATAACATGATTTAAGGCGTCAACAAGTTTGTTTTCCATTTCTTCTTTCTTTTCACAAACTAACTCTTAAAACCTAAAGCTCCCGTGAAATTAATTAGTTGTCGCCATTCAGAAATTAAATGTGTCAAAACATAAATCGTGCCAGGAACAAACTACATGGTTTTTTTTAATGCATTCTGTAGACTGGAGCGACCCAAGCAAAGCGTGGGCTCTGTGCCAATTAGATTTTTCATCCAATACAAGCCATTGAGGAAACTGAATATCCAAAAATACCCCCCCCCCTCCCTTTTTTTTTTTTAAATGTTATTTATTGCTGTGCAATGCAGTGCTATAGTGGTGCAGGCAATGTTGTTGCGAACGTAAAGGAAGGTTAAATTTTATAAATAACTAGGTTCGGGTTAGAATGATATGCATATTATCAAAAGTTTGAGATAGCCTCGCCCCCAACCACACTGGCCAGAGCCCCCGGGTAGCAAGCTGACCCATTGACCGCCTGAAGCCCCGTTCGATATCTCTGTGTCCCTTTCTACCCACTCTCTGGTCTCTCTCGCGCTTTTTCTACCTGTTTCTCTCTCTCTCTCTCTCTCTCTCTCTCTCTCTCTTTCTCTATAGATATCTCTCCCACCTCGCTAACCCCGTCTGTCCATCGCTATCTCCGACACTCTGTCTGTCTGTCTCTCTGTCTGTCTATCTGTCTGTCTGTCTGTCTGTCTGTCTGTCTGTCTGTCTGTCTGTCTCTCTCTCTCTCTCTCTCTCTCTCTCTCTCTCTCTCTTTCTGTGTCTGTCTGTCTCTCGCTCAACCCCTCCCTGTATCGAAGTGCGGACATTAAACCACAACCCCATCCTCACGGAGCTGAGACAACCAAGGTTTAGGAAAAAGATAGTATATTATATATATTAATTTTGTGACGATAACTAATCCACGTATTGTCTGTTAAGGGTTTAGCTTAAATGCAAGATCACCCCCCCCCAAAAAAAAAAAAAAAAACAAAAAAAAAAAACCAACAAAAAACAAAAAAAAAAAAAAAAAAAAAAAACACACACACACAAACAGAAACACACAGACACAAAGGGAAAAAAAAGATTTATCTCCGAGACACTTAAACTAAATCTGCATTAGGCCACCGCATTGCCTAAACATTATACACCAAATTAATAACGACTCAATCATGACCAGAAGTAGGCCAGGGTCGAACCCTCGATATTGGACAACAGATGGACATTTTTGTACTTCTGTAGACCTTGGGGTGGAGCCAAACTCCAGGTAGTCTGTGCGGGATAAGTCGCCCGTGACGACATCAGGCGGTAAAAGGGCCTTCAACTTGAAAGGATTGGGTAACCGTTCTTAGTTTCGGGCCAAGGGAATCCAATCGATATAAACATAGCCCAATCAGTCAGGCATGTCTACTTCTGTGTTACTGACTATGACTTTATTTCTATTTCTCTCTGACTGTCTCTCTGTCTCTGTCTGTCTCTGTCTCTTTCTCTCTCTCTCTCTCTCTCTCTCTCTCTCTCTCTATTCATATGTCTATCTCTATTTTTCTTCCCTCTTCGCTCTTTCTCTTCGTCCATTTCTTTCTCCCCCCTCTCTCTCTCTCTATCTCTCACTCTTTCTCTCAATAGATCGCCTTTTCTCTGTCTTCCCCTCCACCAGTTTTAGTTTTTATGCAATGTACAAAACAGCTGGTTCGGCTAAATTGGGTCCCAAAATTAAGGTCTGATTATTTACGTGCTGCCACACACAGAGCAGGGATACATGCACCAGTTGATGTATCAGTCGCTAGCGACTCGATGGGGGATCGAATAGTATATCTCCCTAATATGAAGCTGCGCGCTCTAACGCTGATACACCCACCTCCCCCTTTTCATGTTTGAGGAAAACTAAAACTGCAACCGTTTGCCAACTAGCCCAAAACTTATCGGTGTAAAGAGTTCATGAACTTAAGATCACCCGTTCCAGGTTAGGGACTACTTTTCGACTCATTTAATCCTTGCTCATCACACTTGTAGGTCTACATGACCGTATTCATACGCCAGTGACACTCCGCTCTGCTTCGACAGCAAAAGTGCTTAGTGCGATGGACCAAACACAGAAGAGGAGCAAATTAGACGTGGGTTCGGGTAGCCTCGAAATGCAATGGACACAACATAAGTGGAAACCTCTAGTCGATTCTCCCCTGGACCCTCATTGCTCATTGAATTCTATTCTTCTTGTTGTTCTATGATGCTGTTGTGTTACACATGAATCCTAACCAGCGCAATAAATGCTGCAGTTTTCTCTAATTCCTTCTGGCCATCATACAATTACACATGAACAAGCCGCCATATATACAGTAATTTAACTCAAGATATAACATAAGATAATAATTCTGCACAATGGCAAAGACACCGTAGAACACAAACACATTGTGTTCTACCGTTAAAGAAAATAGTTCGGACACACCGTATGACAACAATTCTTCATAAGTGGAAACCTCTAGTCGATTCTCCCCTGGACCCTCATTGCTCATTGAATTCTATTCTTCTTGTTGTTCTATGATGCTGTTGTGTTACACATGAATCCTAACCAGCGCAATAAATGCTGCAGTTTTCTCTAATTCCTTCAAGGATCCATAGAGCTTGAACAGACAATCCGAGACAGCGATATTCCGTCTCAGAACTGGACAGAACCGACTTATGTACATGTATAAAATTTACTAAATCATAAACGTGTACTCGGATCTGTGCTCGTGTGGTGCAGCAGCAGAAACTGTAGAGCATGCGCTACAAGACTACAATAACCACGCAGACACAAGAAGAACTGTGTGGAGCCTCCTTGAACAAATTCTTTGATTTCTGTTAGCAGGGTCGATTGGGAATGGTCGCAAAATATGATTCCCCTAAGGAACATGGAATTTAATTTAAAAATAGGGAAGAGATACAAGCGCTCCTTTCTAAGCCGGTCACATTATACTGACACGACCCAACCAGCAGGGGACACAATCCCAATGAATTATCCCAATCGACCGATCGACCCAGTACATCTCCAGCTCTACCACCTGCGCCTGATCTTCTTCCAGTCCGATGACCCCCCACTAAACGAACCCTTTGACCTTTATCTAGGCAATACACCCAAATAAGCTCTACACTTCTAAGGCGTAACTCTCCCGCAATGCAGTCATTTAGATCTAAAAGCAAACATAGTGAGGATTATTTTGTCGCGCAACCTGGTCTGTCGCCAGCCATTGCCTGGTCACTCTGTTATCACCAGTCCCACTGTCCCCCCTTCCTGGAGACTGTCACTAGAGCCAACGTAATATTTGGTGGATTCAGGTCCTCTACGTCGAAGGTGGCTTTTCCCGTGGAGCCAATATTGGCACCAATGGGGTTTCGAACATCAAAACCCCCGTTCCTCTATCGACTGAGCTGCCTGCCATCAATACTTAAGCTTCTGCTTGTTGGTGTGTGTGTGCGTGTGTGTGCACGTGTGTATGTGTGTGTGTGAGGGTGATACAAGCGTTGGAAGAATGATGGAAATAATTTAAGAAGCTCTTCTTTTATTGCATCTCTGTTGTCTTTTTTGGGGCATTAGAAATAATACTATAATAAAGAGGTCAATAGTTATATACCCATGTCCATAACAAAGCAACACTCAAAGCATGAATAGCTACAACAAAAAATCCCATCTATATCTGTGAAATGCCTTGTCAAGATCTACTCTTAAGGTATTTTTACGGAATCCACATGGACACTCCCAGTATACCTAAATTGTGAACCATAGCAACATAGCCCTCTCTAAGATATCCAGGCTAGATTGATTTTATCTAAGCCTAGATCTTACGACCCTCTATGGTAGTCATGCTTCTGAGTTCCATTTCGCAGCATGACAGGTTAGAACTTTCTAGTTTTGAGTATGTTGCACTTTCGTTTGACTTGCCAACGACATCTTGACCTCGGAAACAATGCATTCCATGTCTCGCAGTTCGGTGCCCAGAACACAAAACGAGCTAAAGTTCTTTGAATGAGAGACAGATGTTTAGATACCTCAGTTTATGCGGTCTGAAAATTCTTCAAATTTGGATGTCTAGATGATAGGGGGCGAGGTGAGGGATCCTACACAATATAACGTAGACAATTTTATTGGCGATGTGCTTGACATAATACACAGAACGTTCACCGATCAATTCAAAATATTTTGCAGTTCTATTAATAAATGTATGTTTTATTCTCGCTTTTCATGTTGGGGTCGAAACATTCAGTTGTCGTTAAATCGTAGTAACGAAAAAACAATATTGAACATCCAGCGATTTAAACCATTTTGGCTGCGTCTGTACAGGTTTTGTGATTTTATTGTATCATGTAAAAGTACTAAAAATATGTGTTCGTGTTTGCCTCGGTGTCAGTATTACCGTTGACCGACTGATACTAAAGGCTAGTACACTGTATTCCCGATTTGTCGCAAAATTGTTAGACGTTAGTCTTGAGGCCCATCTGCAAAATAGCCTAGCTGATGCTGATAGATGGTTGGAAACCAACAAGCCACACCAAACTAGAGGGCAGATGTCCTGATGGTGGCGTGTTGCTGCAGCTTTGCGCATGCGCTTGTAGCATTGCGTGCCCTCTGACACGATCTAGGCTCTATAGGTAGTTTTCACATTGCCTTCAAGATCGATATGTCAGGTACCATGCAAAAAAAAAGAATCCTTTATCCTGTCAGTAGTGAAGGGTTAGAAAGATACTGGCCTCTACCACGGCCATGCCATGTCTATATGTCAGTGTCAATGCCATCGAGCCTTCACATATCTTTCTTCCAATCCTCTTCCTTTGTTTGCCTGTTCCCGCTCACTCCTCCCAACTATTAAGTACATGTACCAGATGGTTAGTGCCATAGGTCTGGTGAAGTTCGAATCTGGTTTACCAGACTTGAAACTTTTCGTGAGCAAGGTGCCCAAAATGGAACTCTACGTGCGATAACCATAAAGTTTATACCGATCGCCTACTTCAATGATACATTGATACATCCGAAAAAGGAAAAATATATGTCAATATTTTTGCACTTCAGCACCTCATAGTTACGATTCTTTGGGAAAACCGACTGAATGCTTAAAAAATCGGAGTCATCTACTCGAATACACTCTGTCGTTAAATTTCATTTTCCCAATCGCAGTTAGATACATTTCATTGCATTTGATTTATCAGATTTTATTTTATAAGATAGAGGGCATGTAATGTCTAAACACCGTGTATTCAACACCTGCTCTATCTACATCTCGCACATCTGCCGTGAATTGGAACCCAGCAATATTCATCCCTTCCTAGGCGCCGGGTCACAGAAAGGAACCACATTTCACACACAAGCCTTGTAACTGTCAGATAAACTTGGCCTGGGTCAAGAGCCCCCACCCACCACCCATCTCTGATTGTGGATTCCCTCCTAAATCTTGAATGGCACTAATAACTGTCTCAAATCCCACATAGATAAGTGATCTAGGCCACGCAATCACACGCTGGCCTGACCTAGATCTAATCAATTCAAGGGCTCGACTTCAAAAGTTTTAAAAACTAAAGTTTTGTTGGTTGAAACAAAGATCTAGATTCAGTGGTTGAACAAAACATTATTTGTTGTTGTTTTTGCTTGTTTTATTTACTTTTTTGTGTGTGCGATAAGACCTTTTTTTTCTCTTATTATCTCAGATTTACGGTACCATATGGGCTAACAATATCTCCTGGGAAAAGTGATCTCTACCAACTGGACTATCTCGTCACAAGCTTGTCAAAGTTTTTCTCAATTGTTTTTCTCCGACGCACCCTTCCCATTATCAAATTTGTTCCCAATCTAGATCCACATTATGTTTGCACGTAACTTGAAGAAACCAAACTTCATGTACGTAGCAGTGTAATCTCCAAATTTAACATGTTTAGATAACCTTGATTTCTTTTTCGGAAAAAAATACGGAGACAAAACCACCAATTGAGATTAGAACTTCGGGCATGTGTCACATTTGAGTTGTAATTTTTAATTTCTAACCAACAAATAAATCCAGCTTGCTGGGCTAGGATTGCTAAGTCCAAATATTAGTTAAGTATTATAATTTTTTTAAACCTTTATCTAGATTTGTTTTGTCGGAGAAAGCGATTCTTTTCATTTATTAGACCAACGCCACCTGAGTTACCGAAGAGGACCACCCCTATACGCTGTCTTGTTCTAGGACGTTAAGCCTGTCAAAATTTTTTTAAAGTACTGTTACACGGACACAGAAAGATGATACAATCGGGACTTGTTTCAGCCAGTTGCATTAAAGTTTATACTGCTACATGAAACATTAATGAACGACACTGGCTGGTCTAACCAGAGAGGACAAGTGTGTGGCCTGATCGTGGAAAAGAACCTAAGCCGTCTGACCCGAACCCGAGCGCTCTACCACTGAGCCAGGTTCGAAACCCACGCGTGGCGCATTCTTTGGCGTATTTCGTCCCGTCCATGGCTGGGTCGGTGTCATTTAATAGGACCAGCTGAAACATGAGTCCAGGTTTCCCCGCACTGTCTCTGTGCAACCGCACGTAAATTTATCAGACATTAGTGTTGGAGTCTGTCTAATTATAGTCTATGTACTGCTGACGTTAGACACTGAGCAACAAACTCATCTCAACTCAGCCACTGAGCCAGCCCGTCCCCGGTCGGAGATGTCCCATAACCCTCCAGCCCATTCATCGCTTATCCCCCTTGACGGGACGTGATGCAGGTCCGACAACTCTGCGCGACCGGATTTGACAGTTGCCTGGCAGTGCGTGCTTCACACTTCTGGCACGTCACTTCCTTCAGCGTCATCAGAGGATCATGTAGTCCACGCACCGTGATGAAAATAATGTACCGGTACGCGAGATCACACAATAGCACGGTGTTAACACCGCAGGTAAAAAGACCGAAAGAAAATATGGAAGTCAGGTGCAAAAGGCAGAATTACATATGCATTACAATTAGGTTTGTTGGTTGGTCGGTTGGTTTCTTAACGGCCAAATTCAGCAAAAAGACTATATCGTGAACGAGTCCCAAGACTAGAGTGTGACAACTTTACGTGCTGCGCTGCCACACAGAGCTAGTACGTCGCTACTGGGATTTTTGTGTCAGATTACACTGACACCGACTCAGCCAGTAAGGAACGAATTCAGACAAATAAATTATCACCCGAACTAGAGACGAGCGTTATACCACATGCGCCACTTCGAGCCCCTGAAAAATCCCGCCATTGTGTGAGACTTTATAGAGCATTGTGCTCTAGGCAGAACGCCAGGTCAATGCCATAGTATGGTAGAGATACCGTGACTTCTGTTTCGTTCGATCACATTATCTCACACTAACTCATACAGTATAGCACGAACTCGGACACACATTTTTCGTTTATATTTTTAAGGGGAGGAGGTGGGGGGCTACGAATTTCGAATCAGGAACGTGCCATAAGGTAGGCAAGCGCTATGCAAGTCTCGCCAGCTGGACCCCCGCTGAACAAACCTTGCCATTGTCTTCCAGCTTAAGGGTGGAAACAGAGTGGAGGTTGCACCTTCCCTACAAATCAGCGACATAAAACTGCGCGGAAAAAAGGGCGAGCTGGTAGAAACAGAGTGAAAAAGAACGTTGTGCTTTATTAAGAGAGACCTCAGCCCAGTGTCACTAACCTAATAAATTGGGTCACTGGGGTTATCGTATGTAAACCACGTCTAACACCTGAAGGACTGGCAAGCCAACCGGTCTTTGAACTTCCGGCCAGTACATCTCACGTCATTCTCGCTAACTGCTGAATGGAGCACTTAGCATTAGCAAGTGGGGAGAGTAAAAGTTAGGGAAGAAAAGAATATAAGGCTCAAAGCGGAGTCGATAGACAAGGGCAATGGGTAAACAATAGCGAGGGAGAAAGAGAGAAGATGAAAAAGAATAAAACAATAGGAAAAAGAGGAGAGAGAGAGAGAGAGAGAGAGAGAGAGAGAGAGAGAGAGAGAGAGAGACAGACAGAGAGAGAGAGAGACAGAGAGAGAGAAATGATAAAACGAAGGACCTCATGTCTATATTATACAAACCACCCACTATATCATTATTGTATACATCTTCATTCGTTCGTTTCGAGCGAAATGTTATGTCAGCCGTACCATATTGATTTCCATATGGCGTGACAGTCCTCTCGGAGTGTGTGTGTTTGTCGTGGCGGTGGGTTACTGTGCTGAAGTGTACATGCACGTCCTAACGAGATCGTTAAAGTAACACAGTGTACAGGCGACACTGCTTATATCGATCTCAAAGGGAAGGAGGGGGTGCTGCTGGCTTTGGTCGTAAAGCGGTGGCATTCTATTCAAGAAGTACCTGGTTCCATTCCACTCCATCCCACATTCTGGGACATTTATTTTCCGATTTGACACCATACTTTTCGGGTTTGGTGTCAATATAATGTGAGAAGTCATTGTATCCCCGCACTGAATAAGTGTCAGATTGTTGTCATCGCACACGTCCACAATATAGCATAAGTTTCTGGTATTGGACGTAGAGAAAACTGAAAATTCGGAAATTTACAGAAAATTGGGATCACTGCCATTAATAAGCCATAATGTGCATACATACAACGCACTAAGAGTAAGACCCGGGTAAAATTGAAATTATAATATACATGCATAAGACGTATTTAGACCCACGTAAAGTTGTCTGTGATGGAGCAAGACATGACAGCCAGTAGACAGCGCAGGTACGCCTTGATCTATGTGTCTTGGAGAGACAACCATTAGCAGGTCGCTAAGACCAGAATGGAGCTTGCCTTGATGGCTGGGAAAAATGATCTCTCTGAGTCTGACTGGCGCTATCCGGTCCGGTCCGGTATAGCTTATGCCTCCATATATCTTGTTCTCTGTCGTTCCCTCTTTTTATCCTTTTCTGTCTGTCGATCTCTTTCTTTGCCTGACACTCACCCCCTCTATATGTCTGCCCCCCTCCCTCTATGTTTGTCTATGTCTGTCTCCCTCTCCTATCTCTCTTCTTCTCCACACCTTTCTTTGTCTCTTTCACTCTCTCTTTGCCTCACATTCTGTCTTCCTCCCCGCCTTTCTTTGTCTTAATTCTCGCATTATCACTTAGTATCCAAATATGCAAAGACAAGCATAATGTAAAAATCAGCTGTCATACGAAAATCAAAAGAAAAGTATTCGAAAAAATCTTGCCGACGTATCAACAAAACCAGAAGTCATAGTTTTGGTCACTAGACAGGTCAAAGTCATACTATATGGAGCGCTTAAACCTTTCTCACCTGGTGACATGGTCAAGGTTATAGCAAAATAAACATGGTTTGTTTAGGCTGACATAATGTTTTGATTGCTGTCTCGACAGTTGCTAATTAGAGCTGTGTTGATGATGCGTTATACTTATCATTACTCTTTCAACACATAATAATAATACATGTTGTGGGGTTTTTTTTTATGTAGACTCTCTTATAATTTATTTCTAAAGACCAGACGGTTGTATATCTAGCTTAGTTAACTTGACATTGGATTCAGGAGAGGAGCAAAATGTCTCGGCACAGACAACAATTAGGGCCTGTAATGGGTATTAGACGAAACTCAATGATAGAAAGGCAAATGATCTATCAAATATATCACCTGTGGATTTTTCGGTTGATAGTCACAATCGGAATCAACATTATCATCATCATCACACTCACAATCAGCATCACCATGAGAGCCTTCCTCACCTTTGGTCAGGACTTAAACCACCAATAAACATAGACATATTTGTATTAACAGAGCCTCTGTGCAGGACCCCCTTAAGGTTTAATACCTGATTCTACAGCAGACACCCTGCAAGTCTAAGTCCGTGCGTAACAACCCAAAAATGTTTAGCCTGACCGGCCCTGAACCTTCAGACTTTACAAGATAAGAGTTAGAACCTCTAGCCAAAATTCCAGCGAAAATCTAGCAAATTAAACGACTATCGCACTATTTAATCAGTAGAAAGCTCAAGGACAGCGCTCCGTTTTTTTGGAGTAGGTCCATTGCTATGTATGAGATAGACAATCAGAGAGACTCCATGTTCTGAGAATATACATATACGGAGAAGCGGCCACCAGCAGAGATCCGAACCGCCGACATCCTGGTCACACACTTAAAGTTATTGTCGACTCGGCCATCTCAACCAGATAAAATTAATTTTTGAGTTTTAGGGGCCCTAGGTAACCTGAAAAAAGTGAATGCCAATAAGACCACGGGGACATAATTATTTCAGTTGAGGTCCGAACCATGGGCCTCCTGATCACTCACTCAAAGTTTTTATTGACTGGACAAAGCGCTCCAGAGTGCCTGAAGAACCATCTTGACAGACAAAAGGACACGAGTCGATATTCGAACAGCGGACTTTCTGCTCGTCAACCCAACGCACGTTTTGACCGACATGTCCACTAAAACCATTCCAGCACGCAGTCTGGCCGTGGGGGAAACTATTCAATTCCCTCAAGCAGTTATGCTGGATCTAGATAAGGCCCGACGCGCCGACTGTAATGTCGGCGTGTCTACCGTCGCACATTCACTCCTTGGAAACCTAGGAGAGGTTAAAACCAGGGGAAACTTTCTTTCCAAAGAACTGGGTTGCCTCCTTCAGGGAGTCCAAAATGTCAAGGTTTGCGCTGGAATTTGGACAGATTGAAAGGCATATCAGAAGACGAAGTAGATATTAGGAGATTACTGAATCTAGCCCGACGACTCGGCATGACCTCAGACTTAGTTAGAGGGGGCACTGCGAGGTAACAGTACTAACAACCTGCTCTGATTATGCTTGACCAGCTCCAGGTCTAAGGCTGTCGCCAGCTTGACCTGGCAAGGTCTCGGCGTAGAAACGTAATAGCCGCGACAATCTTGGTGGAACATTGTCAAAGGCTTCAGGACTAGGGCAAGAAGTACAAAGGGAAAATACAAGTGATTTAGAAGACCGACTTACCGCAAATTTTAATGTAATAGTTGGTCGTCTAAACATATTTCCTGATTGTTCTCAGCTCCCTAAATCTCGACCTATCTCTATTTGCAACCATGCCTCAAAAGCTTCCCTGATTCGGAAAATAATCTCGTGGGGCGCCATTAAGTTTATGTGTTGTTTGCTAAATACGTACAAAACAACAACAACAAACAAACAAACGTCTTTTCACACCATGTCAGAATCAGCGTATAGTCGTACCAAATACAAATAGGCAGTATAATGTCTTCTAATATCCGCTCATCTAAAATTATTGGCTCTGCGATGTACATGACAAGGAAAAGCGCATAGAATCTATCAGAAAAACAATTTATGAGACATAATACCCAGAGAAAGAGGGCGGAGAGAGAGAGAGAGAGAGAGAGAGAGAGAGAGAGAGAGAGAGAGAGAGAGAGAGAGAGAGAGAGAGAGAGAGAGAGAGAGAGACAGACAGACAGACAGACAGACAGACAGACAGAGAGAGGGCGGCACACACACACACACACTCAGAGAGACAAAGAGACACTGACCCTGAGAAAAGCATCATCATTGCAGCAAATCCCAATTTAAGGCAGGGCTCAAGACCTATCTTTTTGATTTTTACCTTAATGAGAGCCCTTCTTTTTCAATGTGATTATTCATTATTGCTTATCTGTCAAACGTTGAATATGAAGCAAGTGAGCGAGCGAGTTGTGAATGGTTGTATGTTTTCTTATGTGTTGCATGTTTGCTTCTTTGTTATGCATTGTAAAGCGCTTCGAGCCATGTTCTTGGAAGAAGCGCTATATAAATGATCTTCATTATTATTATTATTATTATTATTATTATTATATAAACACACACACACACACTCAGAGAGACAAAGAGAGGAATAGCGAGTGATAGGTAGAAAGAGAGAAAGACGGAGGCCGATTTATTCTTTCCTGTAGAGAATGGCTCATTTAATTTATAGCACATAATGTATCGCGACATGCTTTGCAGTTATAACTTGATGCCAGCAAAGATTTCCATCTTCTTGTTGCCTCCTAATGCACGGCTAGGCCTTTATTATTGTCCTATCGGTCTTTCCCGATTTTCTGCCCTGCCAGTTCATCAACAGCCGCTGACGTCATAAGCCCCTCCTCCCGCGGGCCTGTCATGCCATGTTCGTTTCACAGGTTTAGAATCAGGACCAGTTTAGACCAGTTTGCGAGTTAGCCAGAGAAAAAAAACAACAACCCTGCAGCAGTTATTTTAGAAGACATACGTGCTTAATGGTTATGTTCAATATAATATCTTATTTCCTTCTGAAAACAAACATGGATAAGTTAAACTAATAAAGCTATTGAAGGGGAGGATTGACATGGGACAGACGAGACACGCATTTCACTTGTGGGGTTACACTTCCCTATTATTAAAGTGCTCTATATAATTAGATATCAATATACATGTCAATCTAACATGTCAATATATACATATGTATATGTAAGATCCCAAACCAAGTCACCGGGTCCTCTAATGGTTGGGTCAATGTCATTAAAGAACATGAGAGCCATAATGTGCCTGGCTGAGGCAGGGATCCTGGTCCACGCTCGTCTCTGTGATGCAGCACGAAAAATTGCCCGACGTTGATCTTGGTACACGTTTGCGTTATTGCGTATTTTATGCTGACGATGGACGTTAGGAAACCAAACAAATCAAACTAACCAGCTCAGTTTAAAAAAAAAAACAACGTAAAAAAAAACCCCAACTAAATCTACAATGGCAGTGTAAACGATTTGTATCAAAATTTTGTAGTTTGTACGGTGAAAAGTTATAAAGCGACTTCGTTCGTCTCTACGCTCAACACTCTACTAAAGAATTGGGGTTAACCGTTGCATCGTCCATGCGAAATAGTAAGACGGGTCCCAAGAGTAATATCTGACAGATGTACGTGTTGCCACGTAGGGACAATGCGGGGATACCGGTGCTTCTATCTCAGTCAATCAACAGGTTAGGTCGGTGTCAGTATAATGTGACCGGCTGAGACAGAAGTCATGGTATCCCCACCCTGTCTCGTATGTGGCAGTATATGAAATTGCCCGACGTCAGTTTTGGGGTCCGTCCACAATATAGCCTATATAGTGCTGAGGTTGGACATAAACACTCAGTCGGTCATGATCATTATACATACACTGATACTGTCCAAACCATCAGAGGACGATATCAAGCAGGGCGAGAAGATATAGGTTGACCATGTCAGCACATATAGGTTGACCACGCCAGCAGATATAGGTTGACCTTGCCAGTATAATTATATAGGTTGACCATGCCAGTATAATTATATAGGTTGACCATGCCAGTATAATTATATAGGTTGACCATGCCAGTATAATTATATAGGTTGACCATGCCAGCAGATATAGGTTGATCATGCCAGCAGCGTGTGGCGTTTCAGATAAAAGTAATATCATGATTATATTTCCAAGTATTCAGTCCATTACCCGTGCATAGCATTAGCAGCGGTAACGCTCTTTCATTTTTTAAATTTAGAGAAGACACGAACATAGTGGAGTGGAACTAATTGTGAAAGACACCACCTAAGTAAGGCTACCAAATTGCTATGCGGTTGCACGATGTATATCAGGCACAGTCGTGCCCCAGCGTCCTTCACGTTTGTGTATGTCGTTATGTGTGACGCAGTCTCCAACATATACTGGGCGCTGCTAAATACGCGTAGAATAACTTATCAGAAGACCGTGCCGAATAACAAGGAGGCAAAATTAATTTGCAAAGCGTAAGATAGGACGCTGTCCGATCAGTTACCGTGAGAAATGTAAGGTTTAGGTTTAGGTTGACCATGCCAGTAGATGTAGGTTGACCATGCCAGTAGATGAAGGTTGACCATGCCAGTAGATGTAGGTTGACCATGCCAGCAGCGTGTGCCGTTTCACATAAAAGTAATATAATTATTTGCCAAGTATTCAGTCCATTACCCATGCATAGCATTAGCAGCGGTAACGCTGTTTTATTTTTTAAATTTAGAGAAGACACGAACATAGTAGAGTGGAACTAATTGTGAAAGACACCACCTAAGTAAGGCTACCAAATTGCTATGCGGCCGCACGATGTATATCAGGCATAGTCGTGTCCCAGCGTCCTGCACGGTTGTGTATGTTGTTATGTGTGACGCAGTCCCCAACATAATTATACTGGGCCCTGCTAAATACGCGTAGAATAACTGTAGTCTTCTGGCACGGCTTATTGTTCCTCCGTTTTAATTAAACGTTTCGCATTCTATCCTGCGACAGGCTAGTCAATGGCACTCTTTACATAGGTTTAGGTTATTGAAAGAAAACTTCGAATAGAGACTTAGAATGCCGCATGTCGGTAAACAGCGAGGGCCAGAAATCATTCTTTTTATCCTGTATTGCTTAAGCGATAGTTATGTGAATTAGCAGAAATATAGTGTGAAGTGGTATGATTGATGTTCTCTCTCTCACTCTCTCTCTCTCTCTCTCTCTCTCTCTCTCTCTCTCTCTCTCTCTCTCTCTCTCTCTCTCTCTCTCTCTCTCTAGATCTATAGTGCAAGAGATATTGAATTCTACATAATTTGAGATGACGAGACAGTAAAATAGAAACTCTTTGATAACATCACAATTCGTATCGTCAAAATCTTTGTTACCGTAGCGTAATGTTACTTTGGTGATTCTTTTCATCCCTCGGTTTTTTTTTTATTGTATACCAAAACGAGTGCAAGGCTACCACCTCAGATTTGAACCATTGCCCTCCACAACATCAACAAACTGATCCACTTGCGCTCTTGCCTTTAAAATAGTATAAAATTGTTATCGACCAGTTAAAAAAACAACAATACAACTAAAGTATCGACGGATATATAGGTCCAGGTTTTCCCGCTCTATGTGTCAGAGAGAAAAAATGTGTAGATGTCAGTCTTGCAAATATTGAAAGAAAACTTCGAATATAGACTTAAGAATGCTGCATGTCGGTAAACAGCGAGGGCCAGAAATCATTCTTTTTATCAAGTCCTGCTTAAACGATAGTTATGTGAATTAGCAGAAATAAAGTGTGGAGTGGTATGATTGATGTTCTCTCTCTCTCTCTCTCTCTCTCTCTCTCTCTCTCTCTCTCTCTCTCTCTCTCTCGCTATGCCTGCGGCACATGCAAATGTTATAAAATGTGTAGACGTCAGTCTTGCAAGCTTGCAATCCATTCGCGATTAACTGTAAAACAGTATCAGCTGACGGCAGCCGTAAGGAACCAATCCAAAACAAACAACACAATTAAAGACACCAGCGATATATCAGACAGTATGTGCTGCAAAGAGCAGATCGAAAGGCTTTTTTTGCTTTAAGAAAGCAAAACTTTCCCTTGATTATCAAGGAATATGATTTACGGCGACGGGGCCCTAGAAAGGTGTACCTGGCACTTGGTCAGTCACATGCCCTTGAGACGGACTCAACCAGTGAAAAGCAGTTAGAGCTAGATCTAAATCCATTCCGTTTCTTTTCATCCACAATCATGCGTGAAAAGTACACACCGTGCAGAACCGAACGTGCGAAGAAAAAGCTGTAGGAGTTGTACAAATCGACCGATAGCCACAGTTTCTGCTAAAAATGGAAGCGAGCCAAGAAGAACTCTTAGATCGTATGATTTCTCTAGCAAGTGCATGTTGTACATACTAATTATTCTTATCCATAACAACTATAAAACAGTACCAACTTAAACATAGGTTCACAGACTTATATATATATAAGTGTAAAAAAATAAAATTATACATGTTATGGCGTTTCGCCTTTTTTTTCATCGCCTCTCAGTACGGTAAATAAGAGAAAACAACTTTCTTACACACTAAAAGTTCCAGCATAATAGTTGGGTCGTGAAGACAGTAGTATTAACAAACCATACGTGCAGTATGAAAAAAAACATTACTTTTGGGGACGCAGATTTAAAATCAATAAACGTATCTCTATCGACAGATCGAGGAAGCTGCGCTTGTTACAAAGTTACGTGAATTTACACATCACCAAAACTTAAAACTTAAAAGCAGCCTGATTTATCCCGTAGTCAAAATAATACATTTCAACCCACCCTTCCCTATTTCCCCGTTGAATAAAAACGTAACATCGACACCCCACCAACTTAAGGATTTACACATCCCCATGACGCTATAATTAGATAATAATTATGGTACTCCCGCCCCTATGCAAACTTTGCCAAATAAGCGAACCTGCCATATTGCATTAAGCTTGCCAAGATGAATGCGTAAATCTAAACTTAGTTCGGTGAAATGTAATTTTTTTCTTATGAGGCTTTCAGAAGGTCAGTGACCCAAAAAATAATTATTGCTTATATAATCAAATTATGATATCCCATAGGAAATCACAAAGCATGATAATTGTGCCGCGAGGGAAAAGAATATTTAGTGAGCCATGGGTGTAGCAATGGGAACCTATATTAGGGATGCAGTAGTTGTTTTTGTTTTTGTTGTTGTTGCTGTTGTTTTACAATCAAACAGAATCGAGAATAGAGAGCGCCGAAGGATCAGTCGGTTAGTTCAAAGTTTTGGAATAGGAAGCACCGAGGGTTCGAATAGCGTCTTCATTTTAGCGTAACACAGGGGAATGTTCGTTTTTTTAACACACAAATTCAGTAGACGGGCCTCAAAACTAACGTCCAACAATTGTACACGCTGAGACAGTGCACAGGTATCAGGACTCTTGCTTCAGCCCGCCATTATTACACACTTATTCTGACCACAAACCCTACCAGTTGGAGACTAAAGTGGACAAATAAACTATTCATCTCTCTCTCTCTCTCTCTCTCTCGATATATATCTCTCCATCTCTCTCTCTCTCTTTCCCATTCTTTCCACCACCTCTTTATGTCTCCATTTCTCTCTCTCTCTCCTTCTCTCTCTCTCTCTCTCTCTCTCTCTCTCTCTCTGTCTTCAGGGTACCGACCTCACCATTGCTTGTTGTTCTCGCGGTATGGCGCCACACATCTCTCTCACTATCCCCGAACAGTTTACATTAATAACACACTGCCCTGTTCGGGAAAGCCATTAGGACGTAATGAAAACACGCAGTAGTACATGTATCACCAGTGAAGGTTATCTCCACAGACGTCATTGGGCTGGAGACCTTGGGGCCCTGGTTACAAAACAATGTAAACAAATACCAGCCTCAAAACATAAGTAATCTGAGTGACGATAGTCTTCAAATGGAAACTAGATGTATTACTCATTGTTGGCTTTAAAAAGATTCTGGTGAAGAGATATTTTTCCAGAATTGTGGCCCGCCCTGCCCAATGCAAATGACGAGAGTCTTCAAAGAGAAATATTAACCAATGCTGACTTTTAATTAAAATGTTCCCAGTCTATGGCCCAGAGCAGTGATTTTAGTACATAAATGTGTATTCTATTATCAAGATCATAAACCATCCAAATGAAGAAAGTCTACAAGGAGTACATACTTAGGCTAATGCTCAGTTTTACTCCCAAAGAGAATAATGATGTTTTCAAAGGTTTGGCCCTTACCATGCTGAATAGAGATGTTTAGTTTGTTTACCAAGATATGACCTTACAAGAATAAATTAAAAGGGGGGGGGGGAGGAGAGTTTTCAAGGCCTTGGGAAATTTAGACTCGGGCGTAAAGGTCTAAAATAATAAGTGCAGTGAATAACTGGATTACAAGTTGGTAGCTTTAGAAAGCTAAAGATTTTAAAACGGGTCTTAAGAGAGCTTACTGTGTCATAACAAAGGAGGCTTTGCTATACAAACGATAATGAGCGGAATAATTAAACCACGTAGGCAGGGGTTTTTCTACTTTTCTGTCCTAGGTTTGTGAGGTTTTGACCGCCGTTGAAAAAAAGGCTTTTCTCTTATTGGCTCCTCTAATCTTGAAAAGAGATTTAATTGGACGCCGCTGAGTGTTTCATCACTTCCGTCTACGTTTTCGCTATGGGTGTTTTTATCGCAAGCCTGTCAGCTCCAAAGAGCGCAGCTGTTTTGGTGCCCGAAAGTTGCAAGCAGAATGTCCAAGAATAAGAAATATAACCTAATCAACCACGCTCTTCAATTATTTACGGTACACATTAAGCCACAGTACAAAATTACAAAGTGACAAGCAGAAGGGGGACTCCAGCTGAACCCAATCTGGTATTAACTTTTTTTAAAGGGGGAAAAACACAATTCAGTTGTGTTTATGCGGTAGGCTGCAACACAGACCCACGTAAACCGACAGACGAAAGTAACACAAGGATTCGAACACTCACCTCAATCCTGTCTGGCGCGCACAGCATCACCGCAGCCATAAGCGCCCCCGCCGAGGATCCAGCCACTTTCTCCACGCGCTCCAGGAACGAGTCGCCGTGTGCCAGGAGACAGGACACCACCCCGAGATGGTACATCCCGACAAACCCGCAGCCACAGAAAGACAAGTGCAGGGGTCCGCTCAGATCCGTGGGCTTGTACTCAAAGTCCTCCGCATCGTTGATCACATTGGTGTCAGCAGTGGGATCGAAGTAGTGCACGTTGTGAGCTTTGTGCGCCGCATCGAAGCCCGGGTAGGACTGCGAGCGGTTTATCTGGGGCGGCCGGTTCGGGTCTGAGCTGGACGCCGTGTGCTGGAAGTTGGAGTCCAGGTCTGTGCGGCTAGCGCTGTGCATGGAGCGGTCCCTGGGGTCTCCCCCTCCTTCTCCCGTGACGCTTGACCCGCCCGCCAGGTTAGGGTTAGATCCGGAGGTT
>RQTK01001250.1:0-21277 GCA_003991915.1 Elysia chlorotica
ACTACTACTACTACTACTACTACTACTACTACTACTACTACTACTACTACTACCACTACTACGACTAGTAGTAGTAGTAGTAGTAGTAGTAGTAGTAGTAGTAGTAGTAGTAGTAATAGCAGCAGCAGCAGTAATTCGAGGAAAAGGAGGTGCGGAAGAGTGGTATAAGTCAGAGGTTTAGTGAAATCTATGTTGTTTTTTAAACTTAAAAAAATGAACCCGAGAGCTTCGCCTGGATCTAAATCTATCTTCCCAAACTTAACGTGGAAATCACAATACAGGTCAAGTGGAACAGAAGTGATCCAGCTACTTTAGTGACAACCTGAATGCACTGTTACAAAATGTTAAGGTTTTACTGTACTACAACGTGTAAAAATCAAGCTGAAGTTAGAGTTAGTACGCTTCCTTACTTACGCATATGTCTTATTCATGCGTTTGTCTGAGTCTAATAAGTTTTAAATAGATCTAGTGTGACTCACTAAAGATCTATCGTGTATGCTTTTCTTAAATTATCACAACTAAATAAAGATCAAAGTACTTATACGTCTAAATCTAAAATATATAATTAGTATAAAAGTGTTACTCTATGCTTGACACTTTGGGTTATGTACTTAATTAACTAATTAAATTATACCGGCATCCAAACCTACACTGTAGACGCGATGAGTAATGCACAACAAGCAGACTAAGATGTGAATCTGATTTTCACGAAAAAGAGGGAATTAAAGCAAACAAATCCTCTTGTAATGAAACTGAGAAGGCAAGTTATATACTCCACACAAAAGAGAAGCTCTGTTGTTCTGAATGAAGAATGGTGTAAAATGCAATGGGTCGTCGTCTGTTCACAAACGCAGCGGACTCCCGGAAGAATAAGGACGCGATTTTCAGAGAAGAGACCAGGGGATTGTTTACGTTTTTTTGAAGGGGGTGGTCGCCGAAACACGTGAACTGGTGGCGACACAGGAGGAGGAGGAGGAGGAGGAGGAGGCCACAGGCCACACTTAGATCCACGAGAGGGAGGATCGGGAAAACCCGTAGGAAAAAGAGGGGGGGGGGGGGAGGAGGTAGCAGGCAGCGGGCAGCAGTAGTGTATGTACTACTAGTAGGAAGGGTTGGAGGGGCAGGGGGGAGAACGAGAGAGTGACATTGCATTCCAGCTAGACCCAGGCCAGAGCGGTTTGGTGCGATTCACGTCAACAGAGCGGGCGGGGGGTTGTGACGATGTGATTGTATTGCCGTAGATGGCACGAGTCCTTTATGATTGAATGAGATGACGGTTATCGAGATCTGCATCAACGCCTTCATACCATCATTATCATAATTTGCATCGTGTTTGAAATAAAATTGCTAGAGTCTACATATTTAATACAAGAATGTTTTGCTTTATTTTCTATCCCAAGACAATATTTCAAGAGAGTTGTACAATGCACTACTGTATAACATGTATAAGGTAAACCCTGCTTCTAAATTGATATCTCTCTTGGGATATTAATTTTTTGTACTCAAGTAAGATTGTCCAGTTCAGTAAACATTGGGCCGAACCGGCGTGAGTAATTAATAATCTATGGGCAGCCGGTTCATACGTTTGAGCTATGTTGAGGCAGGTGAGGTATTGTTTGGTGAACATTAGAGGTGGATTAACGACCAACGGCAGTACGATAAAGGCTATATTGTGGGCGGGCCTCAAGACTGAGGTCTGACGACTATTGTGCTGCCACACACGGGAAAACCACAACTCCTGCCTCAGCCGATCACATTGTGAACAAGCTGTGAGGAAAGTTGGGTGAGAAAATGTCCCGATATGGCAATGTGAAGAAGGAGAGAGTGTGAACATGAGTTAGATGATGTAGCTGAGAAGAAAGAATACCGGTAACCAGAGTGTGCCAATCTTCATCAGCTTCTCCTTGGGATCCTTTGTCACACGAAGGTGCGTCACCGTACGAGACTGGGAGGTGCGTGCAGGCGTTACGGGAGACGGGACAGTTTCGTGTCTAGCCACTTTCCCTTAACAACCATCATTTCATCGGATCACTGCCTTTTGCTATTATAAAACCTGACATATAAAAAGATAGGGACGTAATATAATACAAAAAAGCATAATTATAGGATCTTCCCCGAGACCTAGGAGATGTTAAGCTAGGAGAAAGAGAGAGATGGGAGTAAGGGGGGGGGGGGGACTTTCTTCGATCTAAGATGAAATAAGTACAGAAGAACAAGATGAGAGTAAGAACGAGTGATCAAAGAGAGGATAGAAAAACAGGTGGAGCATGACAGAAAGTAAAATAAAGAGAACAGGAGATGCGGAAAAAAAATCATAATTATGGAACAAAGAGCAATAGTTCTCTGTTTCTAAGGATGCGAAATAACAGACAATATACGAGAAAGACGTATTTGGAATCCCCATCATTACCACATCCAAATTATTTCAAAGCTGAAGATTCCCTGATGAAATATTCTTTGGGTTGTAAATCCCTATTCCAGTTACCTATTTCCTTAGCGAAAATTGCAAACTAAGAAAAGATGCATTTGGTTTTGGATAACGTTAATTATGTTTTCCTCTGTCTCATCATGCCCGCTATTGGTTTGTCTACCATTGCTCTTGAGATGTGTCTTTTTTGTCCCAGTCATAAAAAGTATGGCCTTTTGTGGGACTGTCGTGTATACAGGATTTAAAACTTAAATGGACAAAGGGTGCGGAGGGGGAATAGAGGGCGAGTGAGGGGCAAGAGAGAAAAAAGTGAGAAAAAGAGACAAGCGAGAGAGAGTGAAAGAAAGAAAAAGACAGAGGGACAGAGAGAGGCTGAGATAGAAAGAGAGAAGGAGAAAGAAAAAGAAAGAGGGACAGGGAGAGACTGAGATAGAAAGAGAGAGGGAGAGAAACAGAGACAGAGAGAGTGGCTGACGGATAGAAAAAGCTAAACAGTAGCATACACCATACACAGACAAGTGACAGTAAGTATGTCAAGTGCGGTTAAAACTAGTGATGAAATAGAATCTTACTTAAACGTGTAGTCATAGTTTCCGACAGTAACAGATTGCGTGCATCCTACAAAACGATCCATCTATGAGGGGCGACCTCAAAGTGTCCAGGAAACTGCCTGGTTATGAAAGAGAGTGTTAAGGACAAGAGAGAGAGAGAGAGAGAGAGAGAGAGAGAGAGATGGAAATGGAGAGAAAGAATAGATAGAGAAATAGAAAGACAGAGAGAGAGACAGACAGACAGACAGACAGAGACAGAAACAGAGACAAATACACTGAGAGAGAGAGAGAGAGAGAGAGAGAGAGAGAGAGAGAGAGAGAGAGAGAGAGAGAGAGAGAGAGAGGGCGAGAAAGAATGAGAAAGAGGCATAGAAAACCAAAGACACTATCAGGGAGATAGAGAAAGTAAGAGAAGTAGGAGGGTAATATAGAAATAGCTAGGATGAGAGACAGACAGACAGATAGACAGACAGACAGACAGACAGACAGACAGACAGACAGACAGACAGACAGACAGACAGGCAGACAGAGACATAGAGATACAAAGTGTTGGGGTGGGGTATTGACAAAAGTGAACTTTATAAACACCAAATGAAGATACATTATGTTTAGATAGATAACAGTACTTACTGTGTGTGTCACGCGTATCAAAAAAAAAACTATGAATATTTCACGAAAAAAGTGCTCATTGATATCCCTCTATGAAATAATCATATCTAACATGTAAGGACGCCGAGCCCATTTCAAAACGTTCCGAAACAGTTCGTGGTAAGCCCAGAACAGCTTCTTTATCCACACAAACAAAAATCCACAACGATACGTTTTTCTTTTGTTGGTTTAAAACCCAGTGCTTAAAAATCATATCCGTTTCCGTGCCGTGAGGCATCATGGTATAAACTTCAAAAGCAGTTGCGGAAATTGATTATGATTGCAATTTTTTTTTTTTTTTTTGTGGAACACAGGCTGCCATTGTTTTCTCCAAAGCCAAGAGAATGTTCAATAGGCGGATTCATAAAGTATACTTTTGAATATGCCTTTAGCTCGCAAGGTTGCTTTAGCATGAAAATAAAGTATTTTCGTTGTGTAATTTTTTATGCACTTAAGGTTCCAGCTAAAGGTTTTCCTTATTATAGCTTAAGGTATACTTTGTGAATCAAGCTTTACATAAAAATTAATTTAGAGAAATTAATTTCGTAATCAAATTATTAGGCATCACTTAAAAGCTGGTGGAATGTATACAAAGCTTCAAAGATATTTTGTAAAATCAATACTTTTTTTCATAAAGTAAGAAAGTTAAATCAATCTGCGAGTATAATATTTTGCCTAACAAACAAAAATGAAACAGCAGCGGGATAGAGAGAGAGAGGAATGGATAGATACTTACAGTGCATACCTGATAATTAGACAATACAGGAACCAAAACTTTCGTGTCGAGTTAAGGAAAGTCAAATTAGAAGATAGAGTATTTTAAGAGTGCCAAAGCTGGAGTTGCTCGGCTGCGGGTTTTGATAGATATTAACCTTGAGGTGTGTTCTTTGTGCACCGTGCATTGGCTTGTTTAGCATAATACAAAGTTAATTAATTTTATCAAGGCTATCTAACAGTTCATGCAGACTTAACCACCTGCTTTTTCAATAGTATTGTTATGTTTGGAAATATGTCAAAATAAAATAAAAGAAGGAGTAAATATTCAAATTAAGCGAAATATGCAAGACGAAATTAAAAGAGTCTCTATTCGGGACTTTCTAAGTATGTCCAATTAAGAGAAATAATCATGTCGAATTAAGTCAGCTGCACTGTAGATAGAAAAAGAGGGCAGTGACAAACGCCCACCTAGCCGGAGCCAGCCCTCTGGCGCTCTCTTGTAGTCAGGTGTGTGAAACAGACAGACAGACAGACAGACAGGCAGACAGACAGACAGACAGATAGACAGACAGACAGACAGACAGACAGACAGAAAACTAGGGTCTGTTTGAAACCCAGCTACAGAGACAGAGTCGGATAGAGGGATAGAAGTGACTAGAGAGAGAGAGAAAGAGGGGGAGGGGAGAGAGAGAAGAGAGAGAGAGAGAGAGAGAGAGGGGGGGGGGTTGCATGCATAGGAATTATAATTATTGAAGATTTACTTTGTTGCGTTTTTTACAGAGAAAAAGCAAGCAATAAAGAAACACAAAAGAGATATAGAGTATATGAAACAGAATGCAGTGATATCGACCTCTTATTCTGTTTGCACGCGACAGTAACTATTTATATCAACTGACTAAGATATTGACACTGCAGTTGTGAACAAAGAAAAATAAAGAATACCAGGTGGAAATTAATACACCAGAGAAAGGGTAAGAAAGAGAACAACAGAGAGAGAGAGAGAATCAGAGGCAGAGAAATTCTGTGTTTAAATTATGAGTGGGCACAGGTTAAATTAAAGCAATAGCTGAGAGAGAGAGAGAGAGAGAGAGAGAGAGAGAGAGAGAGAGAGAGAGAGAGAGAGAGAGATACAGAGATACATACAGACAGACAGAAGCTGATAGAGTAAAAGGTTGAGAGAGAAAGACAGTCAGACATACAGAAAGAGACAGGCATTTTGACAAACAGACAGAGAGAGCGGACCAGAGAGATACAGACACATTCATGGAAACAGATAGACAGACGAACAGACAGGCAGCCAAACGAAGAGACGAACGCAGACAGATTGACAGACTGTCAGTCAAACTGTTAAAAAAAAATAATGAAAGACATTCTATTTTACTGGTGTGTGTTTTGTCGTTTTTGTTTTGAATTGTTATTATTATTATTAAAGAGTGGGGGAAAAGGGGGGGGGGGGGAGGGGGATACAACTTTTCCTAAATAATGTCTTTATCTATGTTTGGGGGGGGGGTTTTGCTTTGGTGTGGGTTTTTTTGTTTTGTTGTGTTTCTTTTTCTTTTCTTTTTTTTTTTGTTTTGTTTCGTAGATTTGTGTACCAGTCTGAAATTATTTATCGAATTTAATAGAATACAAACCACTGGATTTACCAGGAAGAAATCCGACATCGTTTTGAAGAGGAAGACACTCAGGCTGACATGCCAAAAATGGATGGACCAGAAAAGAAGCTTAACAGTAAAACGAGATGAAAGGTTGGGATCTAAAAGAAAGGCCCTGGGATTTACAGAGAGTAAAGTAGAAAGTGAATTTGTTTTTACCATTTTTAATGGGGTTTTTTTATAATTATTATTTTCCCCTGATTTGCAGACAGTAAAGTAGAAAGGGGATTTTTTTTTTTTACCTTTTTTAATAATGTTTTTTTTTTATAATTATTATTTTCCCTAATTCCAGGTAGACTCTCTTGGTCGTGGTGGGCTTGAGCGTCACGTTTATTTTCCCGAAGACATCGAAAGCTGAATTTTTAATTTATTGCTTTTGAAAGCAATTAAGAGAGAGAAAAAAATGAAAAGTTTTTGAATGTTTGATATCTTTGCGAAATTTCTATCACAATTTCCTGGTTAAACTGATTTTTAATTGTCCTATTTGCTCTTTTTTTCGTAGCACTGTATTTATAATATATCATTTTTTCTATCTTGTAATTCTCTATAGTTGTTTTTTTTTTTCATTATTGTTTCAGTCATTCCTGACAAACATTATCATTGTTGTTTATGTAGCACAATATGCCTTGGACCTGAATCTTTTTTATTTCTCTCTGTCTTTATTTCTCTCAAACTGTCCATCTCTCTCTCTCTCTCTCTCTCTCTGTCTGTCTGTCTGTCTGTCTGTCTGTCTGTCTGTCTGTCTGTCTGTCTGTCTGTCTCTCTCTCTCTCTCTCTCTCTCTCTCTCTCTCTCTCTCTCTCTCTCTCTCTCTCTCTCTCTCTCTCTCTCTCTACTTCGTTCACATATATATGTATCTAGCTATCTATATATCTACCTAAATCGATAATTTTCACATAAACCAAAGCACAAACATCTCTTAAACACATAAAAACAAGCAAGCGTTGTTTGCAAAACATTTCATTGTCTACACCAAAGCAGATTCATTCACTGCAGTAAAGCATAGAACATTGATGTGCCCACTGGTCCATGGACCAATTAGAACAATCTGACCCTTTCTCCCTCTCTCTCTCTCTCTCTCTCTCTCTCTCTCTCTCTCCCTCTCTCTCTCTCTCTCTCTCTCTCTCTCTATCTATCTATATATCTATCTATCTATCTATCTATCTATCTATCTATCTATCTGTCTGTCTATATATCTCTCTATATCTCTATATCTCTCTGTCTCTCTCGCATTCTCTCCCATTCTCTCTGACTCTCTTTTCTCTCTCGTTGTCTCTCTCTGCCTCCCTCTTCGCCATTCGCCTATTTACCCATCTAGCAATCTATATATCTACCAAAACCATTTATTCTTCACCCACATCTTTTAGTTGTACGGCACATGAAAAATCAAAAACAAACAAAAAACACAAAAATCTGTAGACATTACAGCAAGCTAAAGTTGTTTGCAAAACATGCCTTTCCATTGTCTACATCAAAATTAATTGTCTACATCAAAATTAATTGTATTCCTTTACTTGATAAAGGTACAGAGTTTTGGTGTGCCTACTGATCCGTGGACCAAACAAAACAACCTGAACCCCTATCTCTATCTCTCTCTCTCTCTCTCTCTCTATCTCTCTCCGTATCTATCTATCTATCTATCTATCTATCTATCTATCTATCTATCTATCTATCTATCTATCTATCTATCTATCTATCTATCTATCTATCTATCTATCTTTCTTTCTTTCTATCTATCTCTACCTCTAACTCTCTCTCTCTCTCTCTCTCTCTCTCTCTCTCTCTCTTGCTGTCTCCTTGCCCCTCCCACCGTTCCCTAATAATAAAGACTTGAGATTTATTTCGTTGTTTTTCATGAACAACAGAGAACAACGAGCCTTGCTTCGAAAGCCAATGAAGTGCATCAGAGCGATGCAACAGTTCAAACACAATGTCATACACACATGCATTGCAACTCACGGTGCTTTGCTAGGCAAGACTATGCTTTTAACATTCAGATAGACAGAGGTGGACAAACATTTATACATGTAGTAAGAGAGTATAGAAAAAACAACAACTAAGTCAAATTGGATATCGAGAAACATTGGGCAATTATTACCCTATTTTAGAAAATTACAATAAAACTACGACACATTACGTGTACGCTAACTATGATTTGACAACGACATTTGCGATAGTTTTGTAGTCTGCATTGATTACGATATTGCATAGATCTATATCTGATTGTGCGGTATTGATCGCAGTAAGGAAGCGAATAAACCTGACAATATCGGTATTGTTTTTGTAAATGGTTATGGCTTGTAAAACTAAACGAGCTGAATACATGCAGCTAAACATGTGTTCATTTTTATTACTTTGAGGAAGAGAGGGGAAATACTAACTTCTCGAGATTTCGCCGAATTATTTTTTCCTTCTAACGGGAAACTATAAAAAAGCATTGGTTTGTGTTTTATTATTGTTTGATCCTAAAACAGTAAAAACAATAAGTGCTATCTTGGTCAATAAACTACAAACTCTCTCTCTCTCGCTCATCTATCTATCTATCTATCTATCTATCTATCTATCTATCTATCTATCTATCTATCTATCTATCTATCTATCTATCTATCTATCTATCTATCTATCTATCTATCTATCTATCTATCTATCTATCTATCTATCTATCTATCTATCTATCTATCTATCTATCTACCTCTCTCTCTCTCTCTCTTTCAATCTCTCTTCCCCTCTTCCTCTCTTTCCCCGTTCTCGCTTACCGATTCACCTATGCTATTCAAAGTATTGTTTTCTCTTTTTTCCAACTGCGACCTATCATCTCACCCACCTACACCTGATCACAGAAGCATTTTATCCACTTTATTTCTTCCTTATGTGACTTTTCCTTCGCTATTTCGAGTTACAAATCGTTGATGGTTGAGTTAAGAACCTTATTTCAACTATTTTTACTTACGTTTAATACAAATAGAATAGAGATCGTCCTTAAAAAGGATTAATAATTATTTTCTAGAGCATTTAAGCATCTACAAACGTTTTACAAATTCATCAAAACAAATAGAATACGTAGGGCGGTGAATCATTTCTGACTTTCATGGATGTGACTGATACAAAAGTCATCTAATTGAAAAAAATAGAAATAAAATTATTAGCATCCCTGGGGCTAATTATCACCGTTCACCTAGGCCTCATCACTAACTTCCTCATTCGAAATTTGATCTTTGTCTGAAAGACGTAATATAGTGAAACAAGTGAGGGTATTTTAAGAGAGTTTCCTTTCTCATAGAGTGCTTTAATAAGGACAGTATGCCTAGTACCATAAAATTTGTTTATTTTTCTCTCTCCCCTCTCTCTCTCTCTCTCTCTCTCTCTCTCTCTCTCTCTCTCTCTCTCTCCCTCCCTCTCTAACACATACCTCTACTTTGTGTGCGATGATTATTATCTGACAAGTATCTCCCGCTCTTTCCGCAAATCGCATCCTTAAAAAACAAAATTCTGCGGATATTCTAATAGAATGAAGTTAAAGAAGACGACGTAAAATCTCTTCAAATAGTTTTTTAATTGTAAAGCAACATTATTCTCCAAAAATGGTGTGTTCAAATAAGGAGAAGGTTAATGATTTACTGGTTTGATTTATATAGATTTTGACACATAAAGCAAAATGTATAACACCAGACATATACCACCCTCTTCATAGTGAAAATGAAACATCGCAAAGAAATAACAGATTAATATCGTAAGGGCTAGAACAGAAAAATATAAAAAAGATATTTGTACCAGATTGCTAAGAAAAAAACTGCCGTACTTAGAAGACTTGTGTTTGTATGGGTATATGTAAGCTTGTATATCATTTATATGAGTAAAGAGGTATGTTTTTTCTAAATAATAATCATGTATGTCTAACTGTGTTACAAATGTTTGTAGAAATGTTATTTTTTATCATTTTTTTCACATAAATTATGTATTGAAGTTATTAGAAAGTTTACTAATGCATATTGTATATGACTAAGGAAGATTTTTCTATCGGAAAATAAAGGCTTATCTTATCTTATCTTATTTTATCTTAGGGACCTTCATCATTTCAATATAAATTGAAGTATGCAAATAATAAGAAGATCGATCATTTACTGCATAATTTTTACAAAGTACGCCCACAACAGAGTAATCTTCACCATTATTTTGTTTTTAAAAACCTTAAACCAAAAACGATGTCACCGTTTACATTTTTTTTTATTTAAATGGTTTACACAACCTTCAAATGACTTACAAGTGCTTAGAGGATTGTGCATAGTGTATTCACACAGTAAGACTTGGAGTAAGTAAACAGATAATGTTGTTTGCAAAGAGAATCAACAGTGGCTATTTAGGCTTTTGAGAACAAGATTGTTGGTGTTGTTCAGTAGTTTCGTACGTGCTTACACGCACATTTTATCTTCTTTTTTTTGTTGTTTGTTAAGGAGCCTTCTATTACTCCTCCAAACACCATCTTTTTTCTCTCTCTCTCTCTCTCTCTCTCTCTCTCTCTCTCTCTCTCTCTCTCTCTCTCTCTCTCTCTCTCTCTGCAGCTGTCTATCGCTCTCTCTATTTCTATTTATCACTCTCCCGCTGTAGATATCTATCTATCTATCTATCTATCTATCTATCTATCTATCTATCTATCTATCTATCTATCTATCTATCTATCTATCTATCTATAATTATCTCTATCTATCTGTATACCTTTCTATCTATCTATCTATCCATCTATTCATCTATCTATACGTCTGTCTGTCTATAAATAGCTATCTACCTGTTTTTCTATGTATCTGTCTATCGCACTTTTTATTAAGTATTTCTGTCCATCTCCATATCCTCCCCCCCCTCCCCTCAGTCCCCTCCCTGATCTGCTTTCCGTGCACTTTGCTAAATATAATTAAATGTATTATGATCATTATCCTCCACCTCCCCCCTCCTTCTCTCCCTCTATTCTCTCTCGTTCTCTACCATGCCTCCATGTTTCTCTCTCTCTCTCTCTCTCTCTCTCTCTCTCTCTCTCTCTCTCTCTCTCTCTCTCTCTCTCTCTCTCTCTCTCTTCTCTCTCTCTCTCTCTCTCTCTCTCTCTCTCTCTCTCTCTCTCTCTCTCTCTCTCTCTCTCTCTCTCTCTCTCGCTCTCTCTCCAGGGACAGATAGGACTATCGTGGCACGCCATACATCTCTGTTGTCAGCTCTTCGTGTCAAATACCTCCTACCGTTGGCCCTACCTGTGTATGTTTACACAGTGATGAGAAGCCATTCGTTGGAAGGAAAATGTCAAGTACGGTAGTAGATAGGTCGTTGTACCAGCTTAGGTTTCTCAAATGGACTTAAATTAAAGACCCCAAGGGTCAGTTTTCTCTTAAATGAAATTGAAAAGAGAGAAAAAAGGGAAGAAGGTCATGTATAACACGCAACTATATAAATTAGTGTTTATTTATTTTCAGAGACTACAGTGGGCCTGATTCAATCACAATAGGGTTTGTCACGATCATATACTAGTTTGAACATTGCACAACCACAGCAATTTGTTGTCATCCTTGGGCTTGGGGGGGGTGGGGAGTATCTCGACTGAAAATATTCGAAATAAAACAATAATTTCATTATGAATTTAGCCCTTGATGTTTAATGTATATCGGATAGATTCGCTCAATAGATGTAGTCATCTCATTGGTGAGCACCTAATAACAAAACAACAAATATGGCAGTCAGCTACACCTATATAATACAATTGAATCAGACTATACACCAGCCTCGTTCTACCTTAAGTAGATAATTTAACCATTCTATAAATCATACTTATTACAATATCTAACAACGACTTTTTAAATCTTTCAAGTTCGTAATTTGATCACGAGAAAAAGATGTTTCCAACCATATTCTTTTTTATAAAGAAAATAATGGAGTCTATTCAATATTTTTTGATAACGGGATGAATGTACCAGCTGTATTCTTTGATATGAGTCAATAATATTTAATATTCATAGGATGCAGTTTCACGGAACTTTAACCCACATGATCAATATTGATTTATAGTGCTGTTTGTTTTAACATAGGCCTAACATATTCTGCTTTAATCATAGCAAAGACTTTCTCCCAGCATTGATGTTATCCACTTTCTTGTTTTCAGTTAACGATGTTATCAATATTTTCTCTCATTTAAAAAAATGAGGGAAGAGTAATAAATACAAGTTGTTATACTAGCATGAATGGGTTTGTATAATACACAACTTTTTCATTACATGAGCTCATGGACACAGTTACTGTTGTAAATGCATTTCACTGCAGTGTTGAAGACACCTTTCTCTTGTTTCTCTGCATTGGCTGTAGGACCATAAACCTCTTAGTGAGACTGAACCTTTGGGTTTAATTATCGCCATCACCCTAAGCATCATATCAATAAAACCATACATCGTCATATATAAGACTCGACGGAGGATCGGATAAGACAGTCATATCGTCATTTACGCGGCCGGGTCCCATTAATTAAGATTACACGAGTCGACAGCTGGATGGATTATACATGCCCAGTGCGTTTGTAGCCGTAATACAGCTCCGCGCGGTAATAGTTATAGTACATGTATAGTAGTTTCATGCATTTGACTACGTTCTTTATAACTATATGTCAGGTGCCCAGTCCTTTTCACTCATCCTCGGTACACTTTTACTACTGTGTATTTTCCCTCCTTTTCTCATTCTTTCTCTATTTTTCTCTCATTCTTTCTGTCTCTGTCTGTCTGTATGTCTCTCTCTCTCTCTCTCTCTCTCTCTCTCTCTCTCTCTCTCTCTCTCTCTCTCTCTCTCTCTCTCTCTCTCTCTCTCTCTCTCTCTCTCTGTCTCTCTCAAATACATTTATCACTTAATGCTCCTATGATTCTATCGGCGTGTAAAAGTTATATTTTTAATGTAGTCACTGGCGACTTATTTTAGTAACCACTCACTTTCAACTCAATTCTTTCTTAAAAACGCTGGATATTTACTTTCCCAGAATGACCATTTTCACATATACGCAATTTTCATACATAATGAAATCGACTGCTCATCCAACTTCACAATCCAAACCAGCGAAAATAAAAGTGCCACATTGATTTTATCATAGACGTTTATGTGCATTGTGTATTAAGTTTCAGCAGTCAATTCATTAGATCTATATCCACACTTCAATTTTCTCCCCCCCCCCCCCCCCCCCCCTCCTTTCTCCTCTTAGTCCGCGTTGTCTGGACCCCCTACCCCTCCTTTACTTCTTATACCTCCCCTCCCCTTTCCTTTTAGCGTTATCCATCCTTTGTACGGTTCCCTTTGAATATTATTGTTCCTTTACTCCCATACTCTTTCGGCCTCTTAAGCAGCAAGTACTCCACCAGAGGCTGACAAAGCGGCTCAAGTCCGAAGCTGCTCTCTCAGTCTGAGTGACATAGATCCACTGCAACAATTGCCCAGGTCGGCCGCGCCATCCCCCTTTCTCTGGAGCTTAGCCCTTGATCATGATTAGTCAATTGTCACCATTATGGCACAAAGGTTCGGCCGAAGAATTAAGACCGAGAAAATCGCCATTCTCTTAAACCACCAGCTCCTCTTCCTAGATCTAGAAATCAATGATCATTTATCTCTCTCTCTCTCTCTCTCTCTCTCTCTCCTCTCTCTCTCTCTCTCTCTCTCTCTCTCTCTCTCTCTTTCTCTCTCAAATACCGTTATCATTTTCATGCTTTTATGATTCTAACGGCGTGTTATATTTTTAATGTAATCACTGGCGACTTCTTTTCGTAACCATTTACTTTCAACTCGATTTTTTGTTATAAACTCTATGTATTTACTTTCCAAGAATGACCATTTTCACATATACACAATATTCATACACAATGATCTCAAATTCTCACCCAACTTCAGAAGATGTTATTTGACATAGTGCTACTCCTGCACTGTTGGACACAACACCAAGGGGGGTGAGAATCTACCTTAACCAAGTAAATACCACACCGAAGAGAATGGACCTCACCTGAGTATTAAGAATACAAAATATGATAATCAGATGTGTGGATGGCTTAAAAGGGTTGGCGGAAAAAACTTATTGAAGGTTTACAGCTTTGAATACCTTGAAGCCAAATTAGAAGCAAATAAAAATCATACTCCAGAAATGTGAAGAAGACTAACTTGTGGTCGTTTCCAAATTGAAAACTTGGAAAAAGGTATGGAAAGGCGTAGAAAGGGCAATGAAGATGTGGGCACTTTACATTTTTTTCTAAAAATTAATTTTACCGAATTAAGAGAGAAAAAAGTTAAATAATCTAAAAGAGGATCGAAACGCCTTTCTTTAAAATTACCATAGGAAGGTCAATTAATCCAAACCAGCGAAAATAAAAGTGCCACATTGAGTGTTCCAGTGAAGTTAATGTACATTGTGTATTAAGTTTCAGCAGCCAATTCATTAGATCTATATCCACTTCAATTTCCCCCCCCCCCTTTCCGCCCCTCCTTTCTCCTCTTAGTCCGCGTTGTCTGGACCCCCCTACCCCTCCTTTACTTCTTATACCTCCCCTCCCCATTCCTTTTAGCGTTATCCATCCTTTGTACGGTTCCCTTTGAATATTATTGTTCCTTTACTCCCATACTCTTTCGGCCTCTTGAGCAGCAAGTACTCCACCAGAGGCTGACAAAGCGGCTCAAGTCCGAAGCTGCTCTCTCAGTCTGAGTGACATAGATCCACTGCAACAATGCCCAGGTCGACCGCCCCATCCCCCTTTCTCTGGAGCTTAGCCCTTGATCATGATTAGTCAATTGTCACCATTATGGCACAAAGGTTCGGCCGAAGAATTAAGACCGAGAAAATCGCCATTCTCTTAAACCACCAGCTCCTCTTCCTAGATCTAGAAATCAATGATCATTTTCAGCATAATGAAGGGCGGGAGACAGTCTCTGATCTTTAGAGGAGAATCGACTATTTATTATCATGAATGGGATCCCCGATCTTCATTGTTTATCCTCATAATGTACAGGAAACTTTGTGAATAGATAGATCTTTATCAATATCAGAAACTTTTGAAGCGTAAATAGTTTAGACTTTCAGAAAGGACACTTCTAAAAGTATGTTTGTGCGTGTGGTGGAAAGAAAGGATAAAAGGAAAAAAAAGTGGATGAAAAAGGGCGTATACTGATAAATCTTTTTTATATAAAACCCAAAGAAGGTTACAGTAACTTTAACGTTATAACGACTAGAAACGCGTTTGCTTGTGTGGAAATATCTGGCTCTTACACAGTCTGACGAAATGATTATTCCTTTTCGTATTGAGCTGAAATACAACCACAAATGAGGTTTGTTTTAATCAATTTGTAACTTTTTAATTCTTCCCATCGGGTATAGAGGTCTCAACCCATTTAGCTATCTTTCTCCTCAATCTATTTAAGTACTTTTGTCGTATAGGACCCCCTTGGGACCTCTCTTCTCTCCACCCAGAGTAGTAAATGTCTTTGCATTATTTCATCTAAAATCATTGGGTATATGAATCTTTTCGCTCTATTTATCGATTTATAGTTATGTATGGAGGAGTACATACCTATCTGTGTAATGTGCATCTAAATTCTATATAATGAGTTTAAGTTTTGATATAGACATCTAATAATTTATCTATCGTTTATTTTTGCCTATCTTTTTTTAACCATGCAGCTATCACTTGCTTAAATTGATTTACCCATTTAATTACAACAGGTTTGCTTCTCGACTAAAAAATGCAGCCTGATCTTCCCAATTCAATTTCATCTACAGATGCAAACCCTTAGATTTGCATCCATGGCGAGCTGGGATTTTTCGCAACTGTTTGTCCATCAAAATGATTCGGTCCCTCAGGCCAGTCTCGTTTTTAGGGGTTCACTGATTAGTTCATCTTGTTTCAATTAACATTGTTAACAAAGCCTAAGCAAGTAGACCATGCGGTGAGCAATGTCAACATAGAATGTACTTCAACCTACAGAGATTTTATCTTTGTGTCAGGTAAATCAAACAGGACAACCAAGGCAAAATAGACTTAATAGCGTTTATTCTGATTTATTTCAATTTCAGTCCTTCCAAAAAGAAGAGTGAGGCAGGTGGAAGGAAAAGAAGAACAAGATCTTGCCTCAAAAATTAAAGCTTGAGAGCATAAAGCACAATTTAATGGCTAAACTGGAGTTTTAGAAAATTAAATACATTACGAGCAATTTTAATTCGCGCTTTTGTAAAGACCAGCCATGCTCAAATCAAGTTGTTATAACTAGGAATTGCTTACAAAAAAAAATCCAATTACTATACATTCAAACTAATATTGGCATCAACATTTCAACAAATGCAACGTAATTAAAACTTGGACCTTAATGTAAGCTATAGAATTTAGATGAACTGCCTATGAGGTGCTATTATATAATCTATTATGTCGTATAAATCTAGAATACTCACCATTTAAATCTTAACTTCATCTGATATTATAAGCCCTATTTTGTACATTATTTTAACTGTTTTTACGTCTTTTTCTGTCCCGTGACTTTATCTTACTGGCAGCACTAAGAAATAAGGATGGGTTTGATGTCTTTTGGAAAAAGTGTTATGATTTGCATTTGCTGATAGAAACCTAAAATGTTATTGTAGACGTTTGTCTTCACGCAACGGGCGGAACTTTTCTTTTTTTTTCTTTTTTTCTTCTAATCATTGTTTTACGTAATATACCAATGTACACCTAGTGTCACCGATACGGTTCAAAGTCGTGTATGATGATGATGATGATGATGATGATGATGATGATGATGATGATGATGATGATGATGATGATGATGATGATGATGATGATGATGATGATGATGATGATGATGATGATGATGATGATGATGATGATGATGATGATGATGGTGATGATGATGGTGATGCTGATGATGATGATCATGATTGATAATGATGATGATGATGATGCCTGCTTCCTTCTGTCAGATCAGCACCAGGAAATAATTGATAATTGAGAGTGGAAAACGCGCCGAGAGAGATGGCATGATTGAGAAGATATTATTATATTATTTTTGTCTGAGCCGCTCCTGCCCTTTCAACCCCATCAACATTTTTTGTGTGAGGTGGCCATAGCGGATATAATGATGGTTCAGGTTTATGAATTGGTTTGTCAAAGTGAGCTTTTCGGTGAGTCCAAATTGAGAGTCTTTGGGTTTCGCATTGTTCTATCATATGTTTGGAGGAGGGAAAAGAACGGTTATTATTATATTTCCTATTGTTGTTGCTGCTGCTGTTGTTGTTGTTGTTTTGTTGTTGTTGTTGTTGTTGTTGTTGTTGTTGTTGTTGTTGTTGCTGTTCATTGTTTCTGGAATTATAATTATCTAAGAGAATTTCATTTTTATATTTTAGGTCTATTCACTTGAGAAATAAGTCAGCTGGTTCTTTTTCAAACGTCCATTGTACTTCTCGCAGGCAACAAAGCTATCTAGCTTAGGTACAAAACTACCATTTGACAGTGGAGCTGCAGCACAGATATACAGGGACATACTGGAGAATTCAGGACTTCAGTTTCAGCCGCTCATAATGATTATAGTAATACCGATCGGGTCAGTAGGCAAGGAACTATGGCTGCATGACATATTCAAACTCGAGATATCATAATTAAAAGCCTCGCGCTCTATCAATAGAGCTCAAGCCGTCTAATCAGAAATTCCTAGTTGAGCAAGTTTCGTGGCATCTGACACCAAGCCATGTGAGGTTCGTGAATTAAAGATTTTGAATCACTAAAGTTAAAACGAATAAAGACATTACAATGTATACATTTATGCTTCTAGAACAATCAGGGCAGTCTTACAGAGAATTTATAAAGCAACCCTTGTATTTTTTTTTAAGAAGTTCTTGATATCGAAATAAAAAGAAGTATTTCAAATAAATAGCAAGTTGTTTATACGGGCATAAATGTCTACTTGTGACTAACGTACTGTTTTCATAAAATATGCGCAATTTTTATCTCACATAATTATTATACTTTGGGATTTTCGTTGGATCTCTGTTATAAGTAATAAAGTTTAACGTGGCCAGCTAAGACAGGAGTCGTGATATACCCGCCCTGTCTCATGTGTGGCAGCACATAAAATTGTCAGATGTCAGTCTTGGGGCCCGTCCACTCCACAATATAGCCTATATAGTGCTGATGCTGGACGTTAAACCAACTCAACAATACCAACATATGCTATCAGTAAACGCAGTTCTTTTAAATTACCTTTGATATATAATAATGATTTGCTGCACTAAAAATTACTTTCCGAGCGCATAAAAATCTAGAGACGATGATAGATTATCCACGCCAGAGGCAAGATCAACTCTTTCCTAAGGATCATGCATAGAAATTAGAAAGGACATAATGACTTTTTGTGGTGAGAATATGTGTGTGTGTGGGAGGGGGTTGCTTTAAAGCCATTTTGTGCGAGCATGTGTCGTGAAAATAGCGTGAGCTGAGCAAGATTTGCCTGGAGGGATCAAATTAATCATGTGTGAGCCACCCTATCAGAGAAGCCTTACCCTACAGAAAATGGTATTTTGATCGAATCATTTGGCTCGTAAAACCTTCTTAGGGATGCAGAATATGGTACAAATTATTTCGGAAATTCGACGTAAATTAGACGAAAGGAAAAAGAGGTAAATGTTTTTTGTGAGGGTGTTTTATTGTTGTTGCTTTTTTTAAGGTGAGAAGAAAGTACGGGAAGGTTTGTATAAAAACGTGCCTTTCACAACCTAACATAAATTTATCTTACAAAAATTAACAAAACATAATTTTTTTAAAATTTTTAAATAAAAATGTAGAAAGGATAGACACGGAACAACATAGTTGATAAATAAACTTCAGCTGGTCCTTGATAATTATCTCAATGATTTAAAAAGAGTACACCAATTCTAAGTGAATATGAAGGCATCAAAGTCTCATGGAAACGAGCAATTATTTTTTTTTCTGGATTAGAATATAAATTAGGTTTCTAGGGTACTTCTATCTATCTATCTATCTATCTATCTATCTATCTATCTATCTATCTATCTATCTATCTATCTATCTATCTATCTATCTATCTATCTATCTATCTATCTATCTATCTATCTATCTATCTATCTATCTATCTATCTATCTATCTATCTATACATCTATCTATATATCATCGTCTCTCTCCGTATAAATGTCTTTTCATGTCATGTTTCTTTATCTGACTATCATTCGTTTTAAGAAAGAGAGAGAGAGAGAGAGAGAGAGAGAGAGAGAGAGAGAGAGAGAGAGGTGGAAAGCGGGAGCAATTTCTTCATCTCTTTAAGTTCGACGCAAGAGAGAGAGAGAGAGAGAGAGAGAGAGAGAGAGAGAGAGAGGTGGAAAGCGGGAGCAATTTCATCTCTCTAAGTTCGTTGCTTCGTATGTTGTACGTTGGCGATCCTATACGCCTGTCTAGTTTACACCCAAAAAACCTTCATCGCTTTTCTCCAGTTGTCAGTCCCTCAGTTTCTTTTCCTTTTTAACCTTGGATATTATTTCTATATACCCCTAAGTGTTAGATTTAAGCCTTTTAAGTTCTCTTCACCTAATGCCCTTCCACTCACCCACACGCGTCCTTAATGCTTCGTTTCAGTTATCACTTATCCCGTTTGAACACAGATAATAATGCTGCGATAGAACTCTGAGTTATCACAGTTTTCATTAAGACTCACTGATGAAATGAGTCAGGTTTTTTTCTGCTCACAACGCGACAGATAGCGTACGGGGGAGTGAGGGCGTGTACTTGATGTACTATGGAGTTTGAACTAAAGAGGAACATGATTATCGCTTATCTGTCAGGCGTTTAGCTGGAGTAGAGAAGGAGGAAACAAAATTAATGAACTAAACCGTTGTATTGAATTTAGGCAAACTCAGGCATTTTGCACCGTGGGTGGCTAAAAGTCAAATCACTTATACTAGTGCGGTAAAAACAAAGTAAAGCAAATATCAATTAATGTTGATGTTGTGTAAAGGGAAATTGCTTGAAGAAATTTAGCAACTAAAATCTAGCTAAATAACACATTAATGATTTTGTGCATCCGACAACAAATTTCAACTCTTTCTCAAAGATGTGTAAAATAGTATTATATCTCATCTTTGTGTTATCTCGTGGTGACATTAATGGCTAATGGTATGTCATTGTGAAAACAAAGATAAATAGAGCTGCATTACTTTCATCATAAAGCGATTTATTGACCAAAACCCTTGATTAAATAGTTTTGCACTTTTTTTTGTTAAGGTCGTATTCTAAAGGAAGCACTCAAATTATTTTACATGTATATACTAATCATAACAATTAATTTATTGTGAAAATAATTATGATATCTATTAAACAACCTCTCTCCTAAATCTTCATTGTAGATGGACATACTTTATCTAAGCCTTTCCACATAAAATGCAGTGAAATATTACTGTTAGTTTTTAAGTCAAAAGTACAATTTTGTCCAATCTATGTACCTAATGTATTTTGTGGACTTGTTTTTATCTTTCATGCAATACATGTATGGTTAAAATCAAAATAAGAATTTTAGTTTTAATTTGGATTAATACTATCGCCACTATCACTCTTCCCTTTGAAACATTTTTCTAAATGGACCAAATAAGGCTTTCCAATAATTATGCGGATCTCCAAAATTGACAAGTAATAAAATATTTCCCACGGTGCACCTATCTCTATTCTCTCACTAGTCACTATGCTAAAATTGAACCCGAATAAACCCTTCCAAATTGATGCTAAGTCACTCGGCCAAGAGGGTTCTCTTACGCAGATTAATTATTTATTCATTTAAAGGAGAGTTCAATACATCCCAGGGATCTTAAGTATGGTCTAATATTATAGGAACCGTTGTGGTGATTGCCTCACAGCCACTTAGACATAGAAGTCTAGTGGATTCACTGTTGCTCTGCGCTGGAAAATCGGGCTTTTGTTTACCGGGTACACATGCCCACGTGCACTAACATGTACTCACGCACATATTGATGCGAAATCAATAATCAATGAACGGCAGGCACTGCCCGAGTCCTCGGCGTTACCGCCAATAAGCCTCGCCTCAAATCTCGGGAACGGCGAAATCCCCAGGTTTTCATTAGTTTTAAATTTCATGAGATGCTTTTGTTGGTTTTTTTTTCTCTCTCTCGCACTTTATCCCATTCTTTCTCTGTATACACTTCTATCTCTCTCACTTTCTCTCTCTTTTCGCTCTTCCTCTCTCTCTCTCTCTCTCTCTCTCTCTCTCTCTCTCTCTCTTTCTCT
>RQTK01001250.1:21444-36229 GCA_003991915.1 Elysia chlorotica
TATCTATCTATCTATCTATCTATCTATCTATCTATCTATCTATCTATCTATCTATCTATCTATCTATCTATCTATCTATCTCTCGTTCACTCATTTTATCCATTATCAACATAATTTTGTCACTTTTTTACAACAAGACAGCGTAAGTCAGGAAGAAGAATCCAGCAGCATAGCTGCTTCAACTGTAATAAAACTTCACCATTTTTGTGCGAACTGGTTATTCGTCCAAACGCCTGTTCGCTTTTTTTCACTATACGCTATGCATGGTATCAACTAAAAAGTAGTTGCTTTGATGAAGCAACATATTTGGAGGACGCCTCCAAAGATAACCTTCACGAGCAGAACAAACAGACTGAATTGTAGGAGATCATAGCAAGATAAGGATAAAGGTAGAATTGATGTGAGGTGTACCCTGGATTCTGGAGGTAGGGAGAGGGGGCGTATAACGAGTCACAAAAATAATAAATAAGATAACTATTCAGTTTGATGATGTTTGAAAAGCAAGGAGAAAGATCTAACAAACACTTTGGTTTCTTCTGAAGGAAATGAAACGAACAGGGCTGTGTGAGTGTTGGTGGGAGACACACATACAGAGAGAGAGAGAGAGAGAGAGAGAGAGAGAGAGAGGGAACGAGAGAGAGAGGAGAGGAGAACGAGATAGACTTAACAGCATTTTTTATATTTGTTTAATAATATGAGTATCGGATACTTGCTTTTAAGTTCATCACTTCAAAGCAGATTTAATATTGTGTTAATGTCTATAGAACTATAAACAAGCTAAGAGTTATGGCTGTGCCTAACTTTATAATTTTATTCTATACACTTTGCGAATCATTGACAGTCATTAAGATAACCTTTCTTTATGACCTCTTGCTCCACCCATTTGTTTATCTTCTCAAACTTCCTGTAACCCCTACCCCCTCTTTTTCTGTATCGTTTCTTATCCTTACTCCTTCCTTCCCAGATATGATATGCCTCATTAACCTCTTTCATTTATCATGTCCCAAACAGATATTGTCTATCCTTGTCTGCCTCTGGTTCCCTTTATCCCTGCATTTTCTCATTCCTCACCAAATCTCAATTTAAACACCGTCAATATAATTAAACTTTAATTGTACGAACTACCGTTTCCTTCTAAAATTTCTCAAACATCAAAACCTTTCCTCAATTCCGGTACCTATATTTCTGTTCTCTTCTTTTCTTTCTTAATATCAACAGTTTTCAATCCTCTACCTCGTCAGCTTTTAAAATCATAACTTTTATAACACAGAAAAAAAAATTCCACTCATTTTACTGATTACACATTAAACTCACGATTTTCTTTACTCCATTCCTATAACGAAAATTTTTCTCTTTCCGTTCTCCATGATTAGCATTCCCTACCTCCATTCATATAGATAGCCTCTCCAATACTCAATACCTCTCTCTCTCTCTCTCTCTCTCTCTCTCTCTCTCTCTATCTATCTATCTATCTATCTATCTCTCTCTCTCTCTCGTTCGCCCTCTTTCTATTCTCTCTCTCTCTCTCTCTCTCTCTCTCTCTCTCTCTCTCCCTCTGTTTCTTCTATATATACCTCTCTCAATCGCCATCTCTCTACACTATCCCCGCTAAATAAAATGCACTCGACCCTCCACAGTCCATCGCGTTAGACATGGCCCTCACATTCCACGGTTGCTATCAACTTCATTAATTACCCAACGCAGAGCAGAACCCAGAGGATGGTAAGCACTCCAGGAGTCAGCCATGTTGGAAACCGTCCTGGCCCGGCGTCTGTCATCCATAATTCAGACGACATCATGACTAGAGCTACACCTCTGCCTATTATCCTGCACGCTACACCGTGTACTGTACGAGGAGACACGATATCAAGTCATGGATAGGGACCAGGGCTGCTCGCAGTCGCACACAAGATTCTATTTCAGTAGAATGCACGCGTCGCTTTATAAACAATTAATCCGCAGATCACTCAGTCCGTCTACATTGTCAGTCAATACCCAGAAAGTGGCATATACTTGAGTCTCGGCTACGGTCCCTTAACTCAATGACGGGGTTTAATTACGTTAGTACACGGATATCAGAATATCTCCTCTCTCTCTCTCACTCTCTCTCTCTCTCTATCTCTCTCTCTTTCTATCTATCAATTTATCTATCTTGCTATCTCTCTCCCTCTCTATGTTTATCTATCTATCTATCTCCCTCTTTTTCTCTTTTTTCCCTATTTCCATCTCACTTTCTCTCTTTCTCACTCACTATATTTTCCTCCCTCTATATCTCTGTGCATGTCTACTGATCTATCGATTATTTTATCAATCTATCTGCTTATTTATAATATCTCTCACACTGCTACATTATTGATATTTCACCACTAGGTTTGGTTCTTTGTTAGCACAATTTTGGGCTTTATCTTATTTTACTTTAATGTGAAAGAGATATCGATCCCCAAAATAGATCAAAATTTGAAATAGTGAATTCTCTGTGCACAATTGCTCAAGGCGTGCCACTCCTATCGATGAGATAAAAATGATTTTATACTGGAACTTACTGTTTGTTTTTTCTTTCCCATTTTCCATACATTAATACGATGCTTTTGTACTGAAGTAATTAACGCATAGAACTGAATAGAGTGGTAATGGTAAAATGTGACCACCACCATTTATACCTTACATTTGTTGTTTTTTCCTAATAAATAGAAAATCTTCAGCATAAAACTACAACAGCAAAAATACCAAGAACTTTAATCCCCTCCCCCTTCACCTTCATACGCAGCATTCATTTGTTATTTATCTATAACCAACATTTCTTCCTTCCTAACTTAAGAAAGGTTGTCATGGCAACCTGGAAACAACTCGTAAACTGCAGCTCAACAAAATGTATGTACACATGGTTACAGATGGTTACAGTGAAGATCTGGAGTGATCATAAACTTTAATAGTCCTCACATATTGACGGGGGCAGACCACAACCTGCAAAGTTGAACATCGTTTCTACACCAGCAACAGCAACAGTTTTATTTAAATATAGCGATGAACCTGTTCACTTGCAAAAAAAAATGTTCCACTCCCAAGGGCAGGCGATATTGAGACCAACTTACTATCAAGCAAAACGTTTGCACTGATCTACAAATCATAACACGTGATTTTTTTTTCTTTCATATGCCTTGCCTCTCGAATGTAGCGGTGCTGGTTTGAGAATTGCTACAGCATTGTATATTGCAGTATTGCGGTGTTTTTTGTTGTTGTTGCTGTTGCTGTTGTTATTACTGCTAATGTTTTTGTTACTGCTGTTGTTTTTATTAAAAATTATTCGATTAAAATGTAGGTTTAGTAACTGTTTTTAATATTGGGAGCAATTATTTCGGCTAACTGTTGTAACTCATAAAGATGCCCAAGCCACTAGAAATGTGCGTAATTGGTTAGTGGAAGCGGTAGGGACCGCAGCCTATACAATTTAGGAGCAGATAAACCTGCACTGATTTACTTATCATAGGACGTGATTTTTGCTATGCTTCCATATGCCTTGCCTCTCTAATGTAGCTGTGCTGGTTTGAGAATTGCTATGGCGTTGTATTTTGCAGCGTAGCGGTGTTATTTTGTTGCTGTTGCTGCTGTTGGTTTTGTTGTTGTTGTTGTTTATGTTGTTATTGCCGTTGTTGTTCTTGTTGTTGTTGTTGTTGTTGTTGTTGTTGTTGTTGTTGTTGTTGTTGTTGTTGTTGTTATTGTTGTTGCTGTTGTTGTTGTTGCTGTTTATTAAAATTATTCGATTAAAATGTAGCTTTAGTTTTCAATATTGCGATCAATAACTGTTATAACTGATGAAGGTGCCCAAACCACTAGAAATGTACGCAAAATAAATAATTGATTCATGGAAGCGATAAGGACTGATAAGGAAGGACAGACTGTGATAAATTGTACTTCGCAGCCAATTTTATAATTGTTTTATTTAATGACAAGAATGTGAGAAGTAAAGAGCAGAAAGTAGGAAGCGATAATGACTGATAAGGAAGGACAGACTATAACAAATTGTACATCGGGGCGAAGTTTATAATTGTTTTATTTAATTACAATAATAAAAACTTTGAGAAGTAAAGAGCAGAACGTTGAACGAATATAAACTGGTGAATGAAAGCCAAATAATAATAATGAGTATTGGAAATTACCCTCAATATAATCGAGTTCCAGATTCTTGTTCTTGAATGAGCAGCGTTTGTATACTGTCTTTAGGTACAAGAAACAAACGAGGATGGTTTGAGAAGGCGTGGAGACGATGTAGATCTAGAGAGCAAAGATAAAGTTTGGTCTATAAATCTTGTTTTCCCACTGTTAATCGCACAGCAGAAATATCAAGCCCTACTGTTATCTTCCTACCACCCTCCCGGCACCATCTATCCATAGATGTACCGTATCACGGTTGTAAATTAGCTCGCGGCGCCAAAAACGAACAGACTCATAATTATCGCGTGTCATGAAGAATATTAATTGGGTGAGGGTTTTTTTGTTCTTTTGTGTGTGATTTATATATTATTGGACTTGGTTTGATTTGTTGTGGGTTTGTTGTTGTGTTGTTGTTGTTTTTTTTATGTTGTACAGGTTGTGTTGATTTGGAATATGATTGTACCAAGAGTTTCGGAGTGTAGTTAGGGGACGTAACTCTAATTTAGGTTCAAATTGACTCACCAGCAAGAGGATTGATTAATGCTAAACGGGCGGGTTCTTCTAGTCTTTGAAAGAATTCATAAAACTTATTTTTAGACCAACCACAAGATGAACATTGTTGGTGCTTGTTTAACACCTCTCATGTCTTCCAAAAAGTGGAACACAAACAGTTAGGTTCTATCTGGAAAAAGGCTGTGAGGGTGGAGCAATTTTACAGCAACAATATTTCCGCAGATCTTCTCTCAGTTTCTTTTTTTTATTTAGGTTATAGTCTCCTCCTGTGGAAATTGTTAATTGAAGCAAAGTATGTGTGTTCTTGTTGCGGTTTTTCAAATTAAAATTTCATATCTAATTTTTTCTACAATGGTTCAAAATTAATCTACTTTGGTTGTAAGACAATTTTTTGCAATATTTCAATGTAATAAAAAAGCAAAAGGTTGATCGTTTCTTATCCCTTTTAGTTCCATTGTTTCTAAAGTTAATTATCTATTTTTCTAGCATTTTCATAATTATTAATGCGATTAAAAACCTATCAAAGAGTCTTTATCGTTCAATAATTGGTTGTCTGCGTGGAACAAAGCCTTCCAAAGTTTATCTTGAACACTCCACACCCGCTTTCACAAAGAAAACAAAGCATCTTCGCTGACAGGCACCATCAGTTCTGGGAGCCGGGACGCATTCCTTGGTGCTCCTAATCGGCGGCCGCCATCAATAATCGATAGAGCTCAGATCCCAACACTTAAGGGGGATTTGAAGGTAGCCAGCTTGTCAATCTCTGTGGATTAGTTCAGTGGCGCTGCCCATCGCTCGAACCAATTTTGGTTTAGGAATGTTGCTCCGCATTCTAAAACTCTCTTTCAGTTGCTCCGACGTATTCATCGATGCTATAAACATGCAATTATGCCTGCTGATTGATTGAGGTAACAGTGTGAGTATGAAGTAGTCGGTAGGCTAAAGGTATAAATCATTGTATTCCAATTTGTTTTATGATATACACAAAATTGCTTGTACCAGTGCAGTACGCAGAGGTGGGGGCTGTAAAAAGAATATCAGATTCTTGGCATTGAAATTCGTTTGCAAGTAGTTGTGGAGAGAGGATGGGGAGAGAGACAGAGAGATAAAGAAAGAGAGAGAGAGATAGATCTAGAAAGACACAGACATGAGGTACATTGAGAGAGAATGAGGTCAAACTGGAGGGGAGGGGGGGGGGTGTAGGTAGTGATTGGATGCACGAAATAAGAATAACTTGGACCGTGAATGTGTAGTTCATTATATTGTATGACTCCAATAGAGAATATTACAACCATGCATAATCAACCTTTTTGTTCTCCTCTGATGGAGAGGATAAACTTTGCTTCCCTCATTCCCATTTACCGCAAAATCTATTAAAGTACATGAAGAAATAATTATAACTAGTCTATAGGTTTACATAACAAAGTTGGAGTGATAATCGATTGAGGTATTAGGAGGCAATTTTAAGAAAAAGAGGGACTGATACAAAGTGATAGTACAATCTTAGAAGGCGAAAGTCGAAAAGAAAAGGGCGTGGAAATAAATTGATGATGAAGAAATATCGATATTATTGACGGTGGTTGATCCGTGTGGTTTCAAGTAGAAGACATAATGGTAAAGGAACAGAAGGCTAATATAAGGGCTTCCTGAAATGACCATAATTATGTTTTTTAATTACAATCTTCGTAAAAAAAATGGCCCCATGCTCTTTGGCAAAGCTTTGTGGAAGGAAGAGCTTGTGCTCTGATTGTACCAATCAAACGGCAAACGGTGAGGTGGTTTGCCATTTCTTTAACGAAGTGGGTGCTCGCCGCGCAGTGCGTTGTGGGGAAGTTCGGCTTTCTCAACGCTCAGTAAAATCTATGACATCAGGACGAACCTTCTTTGCTGTTGCACTTTTAGTATAGTTGGTCAGTCTCACTGGACTCGCTCTGAGTTACTTATTGTAATGCACTGAATGCAGTTTAAGAGTGAGAAGGCACTTCGACTTCGAGCAGGCATATTGAGATGAATGAGGTGAATCAAGTTTTAATTAGTTGAGTTTTTTAGTTGGTTTAACGTCCAACATCAGTATTATATAGACTTTATTGTGGAAGGGCTCCTAGACTGACGTCTCACAATTTTATGTGGTGCCGCACACGAGACAGGGCGGGGATACCATGACTCCTGTCTCAGTCGGTCACTTTAAACTGACACCGACCCAACCAGTATGGAGCGCGATCGCCAGGGCTCGAACAACTAGTTGGAACGAGTTGTTCAAAACGGTAGCCAAAAATTGGTGCAAACCGTTCTTCGTGCAAGACACAACAAAAATGAGAAACTGTGTAGTTGAGAAGTTTGGCTTTATGAATGCGAACTCCGTAGTGTCTACCAACGGCTCTACTTTTATTGCGGCCTTTACTGTCTTTCGCCGTGACTCCGGAGTCTCGGCCGCCCATTCCGTGTTGAGTTGACACGGGGGGCTCAGAACAAAAAAATCATGCCGGTGATCGAACTTAGTAATAATAATAATTGCAATAGTTAATATTAATATAATTACATATATTATGATGATGATAATGCCTCTGATATCGTGATAATAATGATAGTAATAAACATACATTTTAATAAAAACATCGAAACTCTTTTTTTACCGTAGCAATCTAAACAAAATTTTTATTCCGCTTAGTATCGAGTTACTCGGACCCATCTTGCAATTGTTCCTTTAGAAGCTAAGCTATGATAAAACGCTGCCACGCCAGACAGTGAACTGGGGGCGGTCAGAATTATTTCATTATCGTGCCGATCGTGCTGATAACAGGTCCAAATTGAGTGTCGCCCAGAGGTCGAGGCTGCCGACACAGCCCCAGGTTCGCCCGTATTGATTGGTTCCAAATTTCGACGTGCTTGGGGTTTTATTACACTGTCGAGGGAATCACTGATACAACAGAGGACACATACAAATACATAGGATGTAGGAGTGTGTACTTGAAAAAGAATAAGAAATAGGAAGGTGGACGAAATATTATGTAGATAACATTGCATAAATGTGTCTTTATTGCCTGTCGGCTGTAGATGAAGTCGATGAGTATAGGAATATCTAGTCAATGGTTAAAATTTAATTACATGTATTATTTGAAAATGTAGATCAATAGGCAGACTAGGTGAAAATTTACAGTGACCATTCAAGACCATTATTACTAAATTTCTCGTTTAGTTTAAATGTTTTCATCCGCTTAAAATGTCATCATCATTGTAAAGTTGGCAATGTAAACGTATTCTCATCCAATTTTAGAGCCGCGAAAGTGATCTATTCATCACATCATCATATTATCCAAACATGGTATAAGAAACAAAATTAAAATGTGTTTCAGATTTTTTAATTGTACTTTTTCAAAACAACAAACTGATAAGAATGAAAAAATTATTCAATGTTGACATCAACATGCAATTCGTGTAATTATTAGGACCACCTTCACAATGGTTTCCCCCTCTCCCGTACCACGGCTCTAACGACACCTGCACAATCTTGGTAATGAATATAACAGTGGCACGACTGATTGTTTTGTGATTCCTTGAAGCATTTACACTCGGTTTTTCATGTAATACAATATTTATATGATGCAAGTTTGTGTTTTTTTACCGTAGCAATCTAAACACAATTTTTTTTCCGCTTTGTATCGAGTTACTCGGACCCATCTTGCAATTGTTCCTTTAGAAGCTAAGCTATGATAAAACGCTGCCACGCCAGACAGTGAACTGGGGGCGGTCAGAATTATTTCATTATCGTGCCGATCGTGCTGATAACAGGTCCAAATTGAGTGTCGCCCAGAGGTCGAGGCTGCCGACACAGCCCCAGGTTTGGCCGTATTGATTGGTTCCAAATTTCGACGTGCTCAGGGTTTTATTACACTGTCGAGGGAATCACTGATACAACAGAGGACACATACAAATACATAGGATCTAGGAGGGTGTGCTTGAAATAGAATAAGAAATACTCGTAGGAAGGTGGGGAAAATATTATCTAGATAACATTGCATAAATTTTTCTTTATTTCCTCTCGGCTGTAGATGAAGTCCATGAGTATAGGAATATCTAGTCAATGGTTAAAATTTAATTACATGTATTATTTTTAAATGTAGATCAATAGGCAAACTAGGTGAAAATTTACAGTGACCATTCAAGACCATGATTACTAAATTTCTCGTTTAGTTTAAATGTTTTCATCCGCTTAAAATGTCATCATCATTGTAAAGTTGGCAATGTAAACGTATTCTCATCCAATTTTAGAGCCGCGAAAGTGATCTATTCATCACATCATCATATTATCCAAACATGGTATAGGAAACAATATTAAAATGTGTTTCAGATTTTTTAATTGCACTTGGCGGTTTGGTGATACCAGCTTCATTTTTCAAAACCAGAAACTGATAAGAATGAAAAAATTATTGAATGTTGACATCAACATGCAATTCGTGTAATTATTAGGACCCTGGAGATGCTATTGCAGAGCCTTCGCATTATGAAAATTTGAAATTTAAAATGATATGCTCCCTCCTCATTTAAAAAAAATTTTAAATACATGTATACTCCAGTCGTCTGTTTGTGGAATTGGCTTTTATTAAGGTAGATAATTTCTAATAAAAATATGAGACCCCAAGCAATCAACCGTGCAGTGCAGTTTATTGCTGGTGTATTAAGATTGTGTTGAAATAGTACTCTACGAATGAAATAAAATATGAGGTTCTATGCGGAAAGTATTATACTAAAACATAGTAATATTTACAAACTTGACTGATCCGTTAATTTTACACGGACAGCACAAGTTATAGTTCTTTGGAACAATCTCTTATCTGAAACAGATCATTCATTGCTGTTACCAATAGTTAGTTTGGGTCGATCGAATAAACACATTCTAGCGTTTGATTTACATTTTAAGAAATATCCAATAAAACAAATCGATTTAGAACATGTGAATTAAACAGTAAAATTGCCAAGATCTGGGTAATCATGTACCCAAATTTGTAAGAAAAACATGATAAACCATGTACTTTTTAGAATAAATAAAGAGACATCGAATCAGTCGATCTACTTCAGTTATTGCTACCTCAGACGTTTGAAAATAATTGTAAGTGCTTTTCAAACGTATCCTACTGTAATTAACATAGATCTAGTCCGTCTATAAGTTGTGTGCTGATGAATATACATAAAAGATAGGGGACATTCACTTATCCTTGATAACTAAGAGTTTTGAGCCTATTGGTTCAATGGTTTATTGTGCGTACTAAACAATGCTTTTTCTGAACGTGCTGAGAACAAAAGCACCTAATTTAAATTCGATTTTGCTCATGAATGATCAATTGAGACAAAGGCTTCTTTGAACCTGCGCATCTGCTTTTCAAACGATAAATAAAACTACATTTCCACCCTGGGCGTCGCTAGCGGCATGGAAGAATTATTTTAACGACCAGTCTCTGAATAGGATTGGACCAACCTGTCAGTTATGGCGTGGAGAAAATTTAATCGTATTCTTGATAAAAAGATTATACATGTCTTGGTAATTCCAGCGTAGATTAATTGACAAATAAAGCAATCCAGGGGTATTATCCCAGAATTCAAGAACTTAGAAAGTTTTAGATCAAAGCTTCGACCATGTGCTTATATACACACACGTATGCTTTAATTTCCCTAAAAAGTATTAAAAGAGTATTTTATATCTTTTTCTATCTTATCTTTCTTCGTAGAAAAACAATCATCAACAATAATTGTTTACAAGTTATTTCGTAAATAAACAAAAACACTGACAAGAAAAGCAGTAAGGCAGTTTTAAACCTCTGCAGGTGGCACACCACAAAAACTAAACATTTTTTTTCAGCAGATTTTTTTCCAAAGGATCATCACACTTCTTTCCATGAATAAACTAATCATAGCTATAACGTTTCTTTGTCTCCACGATTATTGTGCCCGTAGTTTTAAAGAATTGCGTCAGATCTACAATCGTGCCACGGAATCTGAAAATCAGACGCCTCCGTGTTGGGTCTTGTTACAGGTGTCCAGGTCTACACTGAGAATGTTTGTGCCAGTCCAGACAAGCATTTCAGGGGAGGCTAAGGAACAATAGAATTCTTTGGAACGGTCGAAACAAGAGCTTACATTGGAAGCAGAAAATCACAATAGCGATAAAGCCTGCACAAAACAGAAGTCTGTAAGAAGTTAGATCTCTCGCAGGTTTTATGGAAGCTCATAAAAAGTAGATAACAATAGTAGAGGGCTAGGACGCCCCTTTTGGTTCGATAGATTATTCTCATTCTAGAGACAATTATGGATCTTTCATTGCCCTAAGCTTTGGTTGAATGCGTCACCTGATAGTGGGTTTAGATTTTGGACCATTTTAGACTGCAAAGTTTAGACAAGAATGCAAAAAGAATTTTAGGTTTCAGCTGAACACGATCCATTGATTGTGTGGGTGTAAAAACGATAATTTTGTGATTTTATTTACATGAATTTTCAATCACTCACATGTACTGAAAATCGAGGCTTATTGGAGGAAGGGAAGTGGGAGGGGGGTATATTTCTTTTATAACGATTCTATTTTACCAGCCTTTGTCAAATTGGTATGGTTGCTTTATCGTTTGTTATGTAGTTTTCTATTCTCAATATTCATTTATCTGGCACCATAGGTGTTGTTCTTGAAGAGTTCGAGTCTTATGCTATGGGTTGATTTTATTTACAAAAAAATTGCAAACGATCTAGATCCTTTATATAACAAGAAGCGATCTCATGTCCATTGCGCCATGTCATTGGCATATCTAACAGGAATACTACACGGGCATTTTAAGTTCTCTTAGTTTAACACATCTATTGATAATGGTATGAGTGTATGTGCTACAAGTCTGTACTACCGATATGGATACATACTGTGCATTAATAAGCCCACATTTCATTCAAATTGTTTTCAAAACACGGATTGAACGAGATAAACCAAAACTAGTGATGACGAAAATAAAACAATTTTTGCTCCAACAAAATAAGAACGTGACACATTAAAAACGAAATAGAGAAGTTCAGTTGAGTTGGTTTAACGTTTAAAATCAGCACTATATAAGATATTTTATGGACAGGATCCAAGACGGACTTCTGACTATTTCATGTGCTGCCACACACGAGACAGGGCGGGTATACCATGACTCCTGTCTCAGCCGGTCACATCATACTGACACCGACAAACCAGTTATATGGGACGAAAATTGGATAAATAGATCTGCCGATCGTTGGATTAGATCCGCGGATATCCTAATCTGCAGACCATTTGGCAGTAGATACTTTTGTCCATTGCACCTCGTCGTAAGAATGCGAATAAGAAAGCTTATGGTGAGTCTTCAGCTTACCCCAGCGCTGTACCTATCGACTAGCATTGCTCACTCCTCCGGCTCGATGAGCTATCTCGAATCTACAGAAAATTAAAAGTCTGTTCATGTCATCTAATTGCATTAAATTTGGTTACTCTCGGTTAATTCACATTATTACCATTCTATTATGTGAAGATTATGTCCTTTCAAAAGACCAAACTATCTTTAACTTAAAATGAAACCAATTACTCATTGACTGCAAGTTTTTTTCCCTTACCTATTTTCAAACAATATAAAATATTTATTGTTTAGCCTTAATTATAGATGGCTTTTTTGTCATTTGTTCTAATTAAAATGCGTGTGGTTTTGATCAAATTGTTCTAGGAAGAGGAATTTAGTTGGGGCAAAGACTATGCTTTGACATGAAGCTTGATTGATTGTTCCTGATACCATATAAGAGCTATGGTAAAAATAAGATATGACCCCATTGTCTGAATATCTGTTAATGAAAGTGGTCCTAAGTCATCTCATAAATCATATGAAATATCTAGTCCTCGAGTGGGATAACAGGTATATTCCTTGGAGAAGCATAACAATCTACTAATCTCATCTGGGTTTGTTTTTGTTCTGTTTTGTTTTTAAACGAATGGCATTTGCCCACCATGGTCTGGTCTTGTCTGTATCCCACTATCTAGACCACGGCTGTGACATTCTTTACCTATTTATTCATCTTCTATCCAACCCTTTTAATCTCACACAAAGTTTCATGATGTATAAACATCTTTGCCAGTCTACTTTTTGTTTAATATTTTCTCTCTATCTACATACTTCGTAAAATCGTCCAATGATCGTTACTACGGAACATCGCTTTTTTATTCAATCTACCCAGCCAGCTATTCATGTGCATATTCATCTATTTTTCAACCTTTAACAGCAGTTCAGTTCCTGCAGATACCCCCCCCCCCTTTCTTTTTCCTCTCATGCAGTTCTAATAAAACATTGCTGTACTTTTCTTGTGTATTGATGATGGTATGTCCTTACAATTTCAGCTTCAAATTAAAAGACCTATCTTCAGACCTGTTTTACCATATTTTATCTCTTCTTCAGTGAAACTTAGTCAATGCTACATTGGACAACTCCAAGTCAATCGAAAACTTGTTCTAAGTTTGCTTTAAGGTTTGAACAGACTGTCACTCATGTGAACATAATGAGTCCTTACCTAAGCAGTTTCTCTCCTCATGTCTTTCCTGTAATTTGCATTTAGACCTGGTAAAACTAGTTAAACAGAGCCATCTTGAGGCAACAGGTAAGTAATCATGTTACGCTTAACCATTAATGTCAGGGCTGGGAGATAAATGGAGATGGTGGAGGACTTTATGGTCGCATGCCTGAATAATTTAATTACTCATTTCAAGTCCGAGCATTCACGCAAGAACGTTGTTTTTACTTTTCTCCATATAACTTATTTTATTAGGTAAATCTTTATATTTACAGCAGTGAAAAATCGAAAACACCATTACATAGGCTACTTGATGAATCTGAATTTACTATCCTCAAGATTTTATTATAACTTCAGGACTCAGAAAAATGTTGATTTGTTATGGTTTACATCGCTTTAAGAATTTTGAATTTATAAGAGGATGGCGTTTTTCCATTTGATTATTTTCTTCCCTGATAAACAATTGGTGATTATTCAAAACGAAATTGGAATAAAAATGTATTGAAACCTTAGTTTAGAGGAATGCAAAAGGCAAGCTGCATGAAAGTCACAACGGATAGGCATATTAAAACAAAACAGATATGGACAAAATATACACAATATGAACATGAACACAAAATATCATGATTGTGATGTTCAGAGCGCTAGGATAAACATTTTCTCTTGGAATTAGATTAATCTGATACAAGCCGAACGTTTGCTAAGCTTTCTGCATGTTTCGACTGAAATCTATGAAGATCTACATTGATCTTTTTTTAATGTTCTCAAATAAATGTACTTGTTATATCCTCTCCTTGGTCTGTTCCTCTGTCTCTGTCTGCCTCAGTCTGTCTGTCTCTCTCCTCTGTCTCTGTCTGTCTGTCTGTCTCTGTCTGTCTGTCTGTCTGTCTCTCTCTGTCTCTCTCTCTCTCTCTCTCTCTCTCTCCCTCTCTCTCTCTCTCTCCCTCCCTTCCTTTCTCTCTCTCTCTCTCTCTCTCTCTCTCTCTCGCACGTATTCTCCCTTTCCCATATCTCCAAAGTAAATATAAGGTTTTAAAAAGGTGCCTTTGTCAGTTGTATTAACGAAGCAGAGTTTTTAGATCCTTGGTAGCTCTTATCTCAAAGATGACACGCGCAGGCTGTTTATTTTTCGCTGTTCCTGGAATCACACAAACAACGGCACATTATTGTTAGCTCGCAACGGCGTTTGCCAGTACAGTTCTAATGCAGAATTAATTATTTCAAACTTAAAGCGAGTACGAAAGTAAAGCATATCATGTCCATTTTTCTTATCATAGGTGGGAATGGATTTGAGGTAAAATGATGTGGTTAAAAACATAAAGAACATGAAGGCGTGTAGACCATATATCAACATCACATCGAGGGGTGTAAGTATCAGAGTTTAATTAATTTTAAGCTCATCCGTAAACATGATAACTATGGAACTTGTTCAAAAATAGATCAATTCATCCTGCCCTGTGATGCATCAAGTTTTTCTAAAATGCTTTCGTTTTCCTCTTTATTATTATTTTAATTTTTTTGGGGGGTTTTCTTTTTGTTGTTTTTTGGATTGAGGGTGGGGGGGGGTTGTTTT
>RQTK01001250.1:37182-95833 GCA_003991915.1 Elysia chlorotica
TTCTTCTTCTTCTTCTTCTTCTTCTTCTTCTTCTTCTTCTTCTTTTTTTTCTTCTTATTCTTCTTCCTCCCCCCTCTCTCTCTCTCCCAATCTCTCTCCATCTATATGTCTATTTCTCTATATCTTTCTCTCCCTATCTACCTATATATAAGTAGACCTATGATCTATCCATCCACGCTCAACTATAAAGTTGTACCATAATGTCTACTCACCGTGGGATGCTGGGTGTAGCTGCCGTAGGCTGCAGGGTGAGGCGTCGGGTACCTCAGGGAAGGCAGTCCGGAATGACCATCAGCTCCTCTGTAGTAGACCTCCTGGTATGGCTGCCACTGCCTGGGGGGAACAGCTCCGGGCCCATACATAGTGCACGGTACAGTCAGAAAAGTCCTAACGTTCTAACCAGTGATGCACGATACAGAAAAGTCCTAACTACCTAACCAGGAATACAAGGTACATAAAAGTCCTAACTTTCTAACCTGTGATGCAGGATACGGGAAAGTACACACTTTTTAACCAGGAGTGCACAGTTCAGTGATGTACGATACAGAAAAGTTCTAATTTCGAAACTGGTGCACCGTTCAGAAAAATCCGAAATGTATAACCTTTGGTGCACGGTACAGAAAAGTCCTCACTTTCTAAACAGTAATGTACGCCGTCGGTGTCATTGAAAATAGTATCGATCTGGTAGCTTTCGAGGTGGCGATAGAATCCCTGAATAGTTTTATGTGTTCTAGATTTTCTAAATAATCCTTTACGGAGACGGATCCACAAGCTGGATTTTAAAAGTCAGATCCCTTGCTTGGGTCAGAGCAGTAAGGGCTGGGTTGGTTATCTCGCGCCTTTTGGTTATCCACGTAATCTTTGAGGCTATTGGGCTGATGTTAATCCTCCTACAGATAGAATAGAATCAAAAACAGTCCTTGCACAGTCAAAGTTGTTCAAAAAATATGAACCTGCCGATTTGGTCGTGTAAATAATAAAAGTTGCTATCGCTTAAAAGTTTATTCCAAGTAGAGTAATAGGGCCTACTTTGTACTTTTTGTGAAAATTTGAAGAAAGTTACCAAAGTTTCTTGTTGTTGTCCATTCCAAAAGTTTTTGAAGATTCTGTAAGATTTCACCCACTGCCAATGTTTCTTGATAATGAGTTCAGTATTAATCTTCCGCTATTGCTTGGAATGCGCTGGTGATTTTTGTGTCTTTCCTGCAAATATAATTCTGGTTAAATAGATTTTTGCGAACACAGACGCGATATTTTATTTTGTCACTGCAAAAGTTGGAAAAATTGGCATAGATAAATTATTGCTTTTGTTGTTTTCAGTTAGGCAAAGTTATTTTATTTGTGACATTGTTTATGCGTATGCTACTGTGCTAGCATAGTACGTAGTGTTCACCAAGTCGGTTGTTACGGGCTTATAACCTAGTAGGTTGTAGAAACTACCAGAAGTTTGGTTAAGAAGAGAGGGGTGGGTAGTTTTTAATTATGTTAGCCAGAGGCAAGCTTTTTCCCGAAACTTCTAGATTCCCGAAACTTCTACAGAACCTAGAGATTTCTAGATCTGTGTCTCGTGTATATTATAGCGGAGCGCGATGGAGTGAAAAAGTACTATTATTGACGGGTTCTTGTTGTTGTTTTAAGAAAGAGGAGTGTTTATACTTCTGATAATGTTGTGACATCTTGCCGCAATGTGCAGCCTACAATTATTTGCGGTTGTTTATACCCATTATAGATCTAGATCATACCGCCGAGTACTGAATTAGATCTAAACATTGTTGAGTTGTAGTTTTCACCATCAGACAGGGTGTTTATTAATCAATTTAAATTATTGCCTTTCTAGTATTCATTATTTTGTAAATGTGACAAAATAGTGTGCCAGAGTCTACGTGCATTATAATTATTCAACATTGGACCTGAGACAAGGACGAATGTTATCCAATCAACGTTACATTATTTGTTTATGACTAGCAGAGTGGTAGATTTATATTTCAAAAGAAAAAGATTGCCATGCCCACCTAATACCGCTTGTTTATCTAACTCGTCTTTTAAAACCAAAAGTGTACGTCATTAAGATGCCCTTTGACTAAGGTGTAAATTCTACGTGACAGCATATCCATTCCATACGGTAGGTAGTTACTGATACGACGAGCAATAAGTATGCTGAAGTTTTGAGGTTAGCTGCTTATCCACCCTCTTTCATCCCTAACTCCACCTCACATTTTCAAAACCTGTTTAATTTATTTTTAATCAAAATTAACAACCACTTAAGATTGCAAAATACTTTAAAAAATAATTACATATAGGACTTAAAATATTTGAATACAGAAGATATATCTCACTGTGATCTTTCTGTGTTACTGTTATAAATACAATACCCAACCAAGTTGTTTCTTTTGTTTATTTTTTTTTTTACTGTAGTGAGTAGCGAGGAAAACAATAAAGTCGAAACGTTATTCGTGTAGGCTATAATACATGTACACTATTGTTTCTAGTTCTTTATTCTTAAGTCCAAATTGGCTGCTGTTTTGTCATATTATAATAATTACAAATAGACTGCCAAGCATAAAAAGAACGGCAGAAAGATGGGGGATGCTGAAAGTAACAAAGGTGGTCACATTAGAGAGGATGTCAACCTGCCAAGTAAATAAATGAAACGGCACGGCATTAGCTAATGCATGCAACACTCTTATCGTAAAAGATGGCCCTTCTTGTCTAAGCCTCCTTGGACACCAGGGGTCAGCCCGAGCGTCTGTGGGGGATCCCGGCAAGTGAGTAGACCTAACTGTCAGCGTCCCAAACTGAACTCATCAAAAACAAGGACCGGGCAACATTCATCCCGAGTCTCATACCAACCTTAGGGGCTGTGTTTTTGACTAACACATTGTATACTTTTTACGCTGGTGGTCTGCGTCTTTGGGTGCGTTTATCTTCTAAGTTATTGACAAGAAACAGTTTGTGTTCATCATATAGTAATGCAAAGCCTATATAATTATAAGTAAGTGAATGAGTTGGATTTGTCGTTTTGGCTAGCTCGTACCGCTGGTGTTTATATGGACAAAAGTCAGATTACAAGTTATCAGTTACTGAGTACATCGAACCGTGGGAGGGGTGGTGGGGTGGGGAAAGAGAGAGAGAGAGAGAGAGAGAGAGAGAGAGAGAGAGAGAGAGAATTATTATAAAGGGTTTAGTCTATTTCTTACCCCTGAAGACCGTCTTAAGAATTAGGAGACGTCTTGGACATGGCAGTAGAATGTGCAAAGAAAGGAGGGGGAAAAATTAAGATCGCATTTCTTCTATCTTAATGGATGACGTCAGAACTCTTAATTATTTTTCAACAACTTATTCATAATAAACTACACTCTATATTGACAATCACTCACAGTGTTAGAATACACTTAACAACGCGTCTCTATGAAACAATTTCACTGCATCAGGTGAAAGATCACATCTCCTCTGAATATAATTTTATATCCTATCATCTTTCCATGTACTTAGGTGTGACGATAAATTTGCACTCACTGTTCCACACTTTTCCCTGAATCTTTAGTGAAGCATTTGATTTGACAACAATAAATAATATATAAAAATGAAGCTTTTAAATATCAATTCAGATAGCAACGTTTTTTCCTATATAAATTTGTAAAATCTACTAACAAAACCAGCTTGAGCAACGCTCTTGGTTTATTTTTATTGGCACGTGTATATGGTTTATTTATACTGACACATGTATCATAAAAGACCCTGACGAATTCGGCTGTAGATCCAACTCCTTGCTTAAAGAAAATTGCAAATGAGAAGCATCTTTACCTTTCTACCAATTAGGCATGCTTGTGGTCAGAAATGGTGAATCTCATGAGTTTTATCTTACGCAGCATAGGCTTACACACTTGCAGAGAACGGAGAGAGAGAGAGAGAGAGAGAGAGAGAGAGAGAGAGAGAGAGAGAGAGAGAGAGAGAGAGACGTGTGTCTGAGAGAGGTAGATAATTAGATAGATAGATAGAAAGAGAAAGAGAGAGACCGTGAGTATGTATGTGGCAGAGAGAGCGAGAGAGAGAGAGAGAGAGAGAGAGAGAGGGGGGGGGAGTGACTGACAAACAGCCAGACAGAGATACGGACGGACTGACAGACAGACAAAAAGAAAGGGACAGTTGGTAATAGGTTGGGGTAGTTTTCTATTGATAGAATCTTGCAATAGATGAGACCGAGAAAGAAGGAGGGAGACAGAAGCAGCAAAAAAGATGAAGCTGGAGGGAAAAGAGAGAGACATACAGCCAAACAGACAGACAGACACATGGATGGGTAGACAGACAGAAAGACAGAGTACAGACAGTTGGGAGAAACGGAGAGCAGTCAGACGTTCGAAAAATAGAGAGAAGCAGAGAGGAAAGCGAGGGAGGATGTTGGATGTTGTTGTTGTTGTTGGGGTTTTTTTCTGCATATTTTTTGGGTTGTTTGTTTTTGTCTATGTAGTTGTTTTGTTTTGTTGTTTTTTATTGGGGAGTGGATTATTGTTTCCTTGTTTGTTTTTGGGTTTTTTGTTTTGTTTTGTTTTGGGGTTTTTGTTTTGTTTGTTGTTGTTGTTGTTTTTTTGTTTGTTTGTTTGTTTGTTTTTTGTTTTTTTGTTTGTTTGTTTGTTTTTTTGGGGGGGGGGGTGTTCACAAAGAATACTTGCAAAAGATACAGTTGATAAAAGTAGATAGGCAGTACCATATTGTCATACATATTCAATGCAGGGAATCCAGTACTCCTATCTCAGCCGGTCGCATTATACTAAGAGCGACCAAAACAGAAGAAGACGAAATTCGACAGATTTGCCCCATTGTGTTTTTGAAATAGCACCTACTGATTAGGAGCCCAATCTTTTAAGAGTTTCACCAAGTGTCCGTTGCTCACTGTCCATTACTGCTTCCCTCAAGCATAGCAGAAAAATAACTGACTTGCTTCTACAACCAGTGACAATACTTTTAGGTCGTACTACGGACACCACCACCTGTGACACCATCAGACATACCCCTTTGTGCACAAATAATAAGTTTTTACAGGAATTTCGAATGAATTAACTGAATCAGTATCGGAGACCTAAAACATCTTGAATTGATGAAGGCTAAAATATATATTATGAATTACCATATGTGTTTATAATTAATGTGAATGCAGATGGTGTGATATGCATTATATATTAACCTTAAGTATTCGTCCAAAAATGTTTGTTCCCATCGGATACGTATTGATAATAAAAGCAGCCTTATCTTGTAACTGAAAGCGCTGCTTGTCAAGCTGTGACCAATCTAATTTACATCAAATTAATAAATAATCACATCTACACAAAACATTCTTTCAGTGCTATGCGGAGGTTATCTGCAAATTTTCTAGTATTTTGGGTCTATTCTTGATAGGTCCAAAAAAAAGTACAAATTTGCACAAAATTGTAAAAATTGAGGGTATTTTTTCAGCTATTACCTTTCATATATTACAGCACCCTACTGTTTGGGTCCGTGTCAGTATAATGTGACCCACTGAGACAGGAGTTTCAGTATCTCTGCACTTTCTGCACGCATAAGTGTTAGATGTCAGTCTTAGGACCTGTCCACATATGGTCTATATTGTGCTGATGTTAAACATTTAGCAACTTAACAAACATTTCTATATTCTTACTACAACAAAATGTACCATAAAGAGAAAAGAACAATGAGTGTAATATGATGCTGAATCACAATTTTAATCACCAATAAATCAGAATGGAAATAAAAAAACATAATCACATAAACTCATTCAAGGGAAATAGAGGTGGGAAGGGGGAAACACATTTCACAATGCAACATTTGCTACTAATAACCACAACAATGGCAACAGTTAGACTAAAAGATACAACCAACAATGTCATGTGCAATTGGCAAAAAAGGGTGAACAAAATAGAAACAAAAGCATGTGGCGATAACCTCCCAAAATATATAAGCTACACCATGTTCAGCAGAAAACAAAAGTATGCCATCCCTCTGCACAACTTGTGCATATGCTGTAGTATTACTAACTGTTATGGAATATACATGTATGTTCAAAAGGAAATGGATGATTGAACTTCTTTAAATAACTGCTCAGTACTGTATGATATGTTGAGAAGGGCATGGAAAATACATGAGCAATGAAAGTACAAAATAATATTGGAGAGAAAAAAAGTACTGATCTCACTTAAGCTCTTTTTATTGAAAGTAAATAATCAAAGGCTTGAACACGTCTCCAAAACAAAAAAAAAGTTTAATAGACTTATGAAAATAACCATAGAAAATTGATTCTACTCATATAAAAAAAAGTAGTGCAGAACTAACACGGACAAATGCATGAATAATTTTACAAAAGAGATCCAAATAAATGAGCTTCTACAAACCATACATATTACTACAAATAAAATCAACCAGAAATATTTGTTAGTTGTCGATATCATCGAGTCCGACTATCAATCTATAACAGCTAATAAATGCAACAAAAGGAAATGATTATTTACCCAGTGGATACCAAATAAGCTTCTTAAGTCTACCCCTTACTACATATTGATAGCGGAGATAAAATGCTTTTAAATAAAATTACATATTACTGCTCTCAAGAGTATTTTCTGATCCAATTTTATATATGTCAGGAGAGGATGAAAATTAAAACTATAAAAAAACAACCCACCTTCAACAAGGTACTGTTTTTACTTATCAAGTAAAAAGATGTGGTTTGGGGATCAGTTCATTGGTAGGAGCACACTTACATATTTTCCTTGTTGCTATCAGTATCACAGATTTGCAAAGATCTCTTAAAGGATAAGATTAGTCCTTCAAGAAAGGAAAAAGGTATTTGTACCATCCCTGGAGATTGCCACAAAGATTTCAGCTCCCAACTGGTTGTGTGAGCTGCAGAGTTCAGTTAAGCTTGGTTACCTATAAATATGGAGGTACCATACTTTTTTTGTTTTGTGTGAGAAACTTAACTTGACAGCACCAAAGATCCAATTTTTAATTTTTTTAAAAAAAGTATTATTTAAACAATGTCTCATGTTATTTTTTTTATAAACTTAAATAATGAAAGACATGACATAAATATTCAAAATGAGCAGTCACAAAACATCTGAGAAGCTATTTATCTGAATATATTAAACAAAGGGCATGCTATCTGAATAAATTGATAAGTTTCTTGGGGAGAAAAAGTGATTCAAGAAAGCAAATTCAAGCAAGTTTGCACTTTCTTTTCAACATAAGTCATAAAAAAGATAACTAAAGTTGCATAATTTTTTCTCTCTTATACTGATTTGAAAGGTAAGTGATTCTATGTCCATAAGACATCACGTTTAGAAAGTTAAAGGTAATCAAGTGAGGGCTAAGCTGCAACACTAAAACAATATGACTGATGTTGAAAAAGCAAATACATTTGAATTTTTAAAATTTTAAATGATACGCTGATTCTGCAAACAAGATCAAAAACAATTTGCGTCTATGTTGATCTATTACACATCAAAAGTGCACTTTCTGATATTTCCATGTTTTAATATTCTTATGCAGTTATTAAGCAGGTTGCATTGTTGCACTCTTACACACAAAACAAAATAAAAAATTGATGACATTTTTTTTATAATCTAGATTTTCCATTTGCATACTCAAACTTGAAAAAAAAAGTTTACAACTGTAAAATCCATTATTCCACAAAATATCTTGCTGAGTTATTGGGAATTTTCTTAGATAATGACAAAGTAACATAGCATGACACAAAATAAATATGATCATTGCACTGTCCTAATCACATGGCCTTTGACAAACTATGAAATTCTGGCTATTGGTAGGCAAAAGATAAAATCATACATCTTTAATAAACGAACTAAAGAAGATATTTTATCATCCTGAAACATATAAGGCATTTCCTCTAACAGCAAAGAAATCAAAGATCTCAAATTGAACTTTTCATTCTTGTTTTAAAGATGAGTCATTCAATGTTTTGGCTTTAAAAAGAAATTCCATTTTATCAAATTTCCTGAAGGAAAGGTTTATGCTTCAAGACACAAAAAATTATACCACAGGAGGGCAATATCAAATTTTAAAATGACTTTTTTTTTAAGGTCTAAAGTAATTATAAATACTGGCCTTTGGTTCCCTGAACATCATAAAACACAAATTAATGCATTTTTCATGAGAACAGAATAACATCACAATATTAATTACACAAACCAAAGTGTAAACCACTTCAATCAACTTTTTTATGCTTCATAACCTCAGCAGCAATCTAGCATGAATACGTTGTTTTTTGTTTTTTTTTAAAGCCCCCAATTTGATTAGGTCTTTTAACTTCTGAAGAATCTTTCAGAATATATTATTGCTTTGTTTTCTTGCTAAAGGTCAGGGGGGGAAAAGCAATTCATTTATTATAAATAAATGCCTATCACTTTTTACAGAGTATTTGAAGTTGTACATATATGAACAGAGTTGGCTAATGAACAGATTAAAATTGATATCCATTCTTATCGGTGGTCAGCGCTATGGACCACTTGACTTTGTTGAATTCATTCATCACGGCTAGTTTAATTAACATGCCAGTCCAGACACTCAGAGCTGCCAAATTGTCATTAAACACTGCCATTAGATTACAAAAGAGGGTCCTAAGCAACCGCTTCATATTTCACAATAGTTCACCCCTTAAAGAACATAAAGTAAAATTTTTAGTACTTAAAAAAATTAGGTCCAGGTAGATGTTGGTGTAGGTCTTCATACAACAAAAGAAACATTTTTTTAGTAAAGTCATAAAATCTGATTAATACTTTCTAATTAACTCTAAACCAAATGTGCACTATAACCCTAGATCTCTCAACCTAAGATTTTCTCTGAAACGTAGATGGTTGCAGAGACAAGTCATTTTTTATGCCCTTTGTTATTTAAAGTTTCTTAATTTAATTTTTTTTTTTGTGCTCACAGCATAGAGTGAATTTACTGAAATTATTTTGTATGGGTTGCTTTAAAATTTTCTGGTAAATGAATCCAACTATTTCATTTTTACACAAGTATAGTTCAATGAGCAGAACTCATAAACAATTTAAAATGCATTATTGACAACAAAGCTGGAATGCACCTTCAAAACAAAGTAATGGTTTTATATGGTTAACATCATATTTTTTTAGATTCAAATCACAACCAAAATTTTTGGGAGAAAAGGAGAAAATTGCAGTTGAAAAACTGCTGTTCATATCTGGAAAACTTGAATATAAAGACTTATGCTATGTCTAAGAAATCCCAAAATTTTACATCTAACCATTTGCTTCAAAAAATGTCACGATTCTCAAACAGTTAAAATGCTCAATCATATTCATAAGAAACAGTCTGTGCTGATTTATTGTTTTATTTGAATTGGTTACCTGAAATCATCATCATGATTTATTTTCAAAGGAAAAAAACAACAAACAAATTTTCAATTAGGTTTTATCCACAACCCCTTCTTAAAACTGTTTTTGAAGAATAATTAATTCAGGAGAGAGAATGAGAGGCAGAGACAGATAGACAGACAGACAAATGGACAGGCAGGCAGACAGACAGGCAGGCAGACAGACAGAGCTGTTGTTGAGTTGGTTTAACGTCCAAACTTAGCACTAGATAGTCTATATTGTGGATGGACCCCAAGACTGACATCTGACAATTTTATGTGCTGCCTGCAGGGTGGGGATACCATGACACCTGTCTCAGCCAGTCACATTTAACTGACACTGACCCAACCTGTAGGAGGCAAAATCGCCAGGGCTTGAACCATGGACATCCTGCGTTGGAAGCCTATGTTCCAGACCTATGGGCCCCTAACAGAGAGAGCTAGGGACAGAGAGGAGTGAGCAGTATTGCTAGGATTGGTATGTCTTTCTTTTCAATTTGTACAAATCTTTTGTGAAATATTCCTGATTTGAAGAACTTTACATTCTTATATTCCTCCCTTTTTCTTTGCTGCTTTTAAAATCTTGGAAAAAATTTGGAATAGATAAAAACAACAACAAAAATCAAAAGTTCATATCCATATTAACCATACATGTCTAATGACAATTGTGTAACATAAATACTGTGTATGATACAAAACATAAGCATACTGAGTACTTGTTCATGTATCTGGCTATTCTCCAGCAAATTGCATCAAGAAACAGATCGATTGCACTGAGGTAAACTACAAGATTATATCAAGACAAACAATTTGCAAATATAAAGGAAATTAATTTAGATCAACACAAATGCACAGAACATCTAACTGTACTGATTGCAAACACATCCTAATGCCAAACATTGGCTCAAATTTTGCTAATAGTACTTGACACAGATTGGTTCAAAGACTTCATGAGATATATCAACATTTTAGCGTGGTCTTTTTTCTAAATCTTGTAGATGAAGTTGTAGTCTTCTGTTTTCTTGAGAAAGTCTGGCAATCTCCTCTCCCAATGTATCCAAGTTTTCCTGACATTGATAACAATCATTATATTATTTTCTTAACAGTGGGATTAGGACAATAAATTTCTATACACACACAATTTAAAAAAATAATAATAACAATAACAAAAGAAGTGTAATCACAGCCAAGAATGAAGTATATATGCTAAATTTCAAAATATCGAAAGAGAATAAGGTACAACTACAGTCATGTCTCTATCAGTTAGGAAGAATACAATCTAAAAGGAAATAATTGTGTGCAGACTGGCATTACATTTAATTTGCCTTTAAATAACAAAGTTGCCTGTTGTGTGTTTTTGAACCAGGGGCCTCCCGACTGGGTGACCAACGATTTACCTTTTGTGACAGTTTACCCTCATATGTTGAATATAATAAACAACTTGCAAACACAAGATGCATGATGAAAATTAAATTGTCTTCAATGTATCATCAACCTTAGCAAACCAGCTCTTTACTTCACTGGATATTTTGACCATTTGCCTCTTTCTATTATCACTGAAAAGAAAATTTTGAAAAATCTCTCAAATAAAACGCCCTTACTTTGAGGGTGATGTTTTTCAGAAGAGTATCTTCCAGCACAGCTTGCAGTTTCTTGTTGATCTGCAGAGAGAGGTCCAGCGTCATGGTGCCGTCCTGCTGGTGCACTGAGTACACTGAAGCCATGATGCCGCCCTTCTTTGCCAACAGGGTCTGGTCATGTTCCACACAAAATAAAACAGTGGGGGAGTGGGGCGAAGGAAGAGGAGGAGGTGATAAATATTTGACCAGAACAAAATCTTGGAGCTGCTAGGAGAGATGCTGTACAAGTTCCAGTGGGTCGAATGTTTAGAAATTTTGAATGAGACATTCCATAGCATAGTCACAAAGAGCTAGGCAGTTTCACTGTTCTTCGCAGATGGATGTATGTATACAGTGTCAAATGTAAGGAGCAAAAGAGGCTAAAAATAAATAAATAACTAAAGCCATGTTGTCTTCATTTGTTGTTACTGTAGTTGTTTAATGGAGGAGGAAGGTTGTTTCATTTTACGTTATTTGCAAGAAGACAATTGAGAAAAAAAGGTTCACAAACTTCTTTTAAATTCTAAAAATAGCAGCAGCAACATTAGCAGTATCAGTAGTAGTAGTAGTAGCAGCAGCAGCAGCAGTAGTAGTAGTTGTACTTGTAGTACAAGTAGATGAGGATGACGTAGCACTTGTGGCAGGACAGCAGCATCTGTCATTGAAGAAATCCTAAATAATTACCAGGGGAAAAAAATAAAGCACAGTGAAAGCTTTGAAGTCAGGAAACACTTAACCCTTGACTATGCTAGCTGTAAGTCTGCTCATCCACAGGAAAGAAAATAGATTGTCCAAGTAACCAATACTTTGACAACATGGTACAGGGCTTAAATTGGGGGGAATACTTCTTTATTTTTTTTCAGGCCTTTCAGTAACACCATTAAACCATACACAACTTGAAACAACACATGTGAGTTCATGTATTTTTTTTTTGGTAAGCTTATTTCTTCATATTTGAATAAACTTAGTATACATGCTAAAAATTTTCAAACATTCTGTTCGAAATTCAGGTAATTCCATTCAGAGAGAAAATAACAGTACTACTGATCTGAATATTTTCTGTTAGTTCATTTTGATAACTGACAATTTGAAATTGTAAAAAAATGAAACAGACAAGAAAGTTATGTTCTGTTCTCAGCCACTTTGAAATTTCATAAATTAATTGCTTTGATTTTATTATTAACCATTTAAACATCTTCGTTTCATTAATAAAAACATAACCTCATTGCCTGAGGTAAACCACGAATTTATCAAGTATATTTCTAGTAAAAGCACATTTTTTACCACCATAAAATAATCATTTGAAGAAGAAAAAAGTAGAGCAAAAAAAAATAAATAAATCAGAATTGATGCATTAACCAATACCAAAATGGTGGAATGTGTGCATCGCTGCATGAATTTTTTTCAATGGGGCAAAAAAGAACAAGTGCTATAGAACACTATAACGAAAAAAATCCAGCACATGAAATGTCTATTGAACAAAAATAATAATAATAAAAAAAGAAGAAGAAAAGGCAGGAAGGTAAGTAATTGGTTCAAATATGAATTTGCACCCCCACCCCCTACAAAAAAAACTAAATTTCAATGTTTCATATACTCACTGACTCAAGATCAAAGGAAAAAATTAGTGTTATTCAGGGACTTTATTGATACATACACATACACTCACACAAAGTTTCTCACACACTGACTCTCTCTAACTCTCTGTTTTGCTCACTCACTTGCCTACACTAAAAAAAAAGGCACACTCACCCACTTTCTCTCTCTCTTTCTTTCACTCACTTGCCCACACTAAAAAAACAAAGGCCCACTCATTCATTCTCTTTTTCTCTCACTCACTCCCTACACTTAAAAAAAGGCATTTCATTTTACTTTTCTCTCTCACCATGCTCTCTACATTCTACTAACTCTTCTCTCCTTTTCTTATTTCTTTAAATTAAAGGAAAAGCCAGGATATCTGTCCACAAAAGTATACGCCTGTTATTATGGCTTAAATGTTTTCCCTCCCCAAAGGCATAATTCAGACTTTGTTTTAGAAAGATGAAATTGGCGACAGAATGCCATTAACTCAGTTTGTTTTCTAAGTTTAAATTCATTGTATTTTTACTGACTGTGAGATTAAAGGTATGAAATAGAAAACAATTAGAATTGCACAACACTTACATTAAAACCCAAATACAAAAATAAAAAAGAACATACACTACAACATCAGATTCCATCAACTCTCTACTCTACCTGCATATCCTTCAAGACTTGTGCCTGGCAGCAATGTGAGATGAAAAATGCAAGTGTTTGTTTAACAAGTACACAACAAAGAGAAGGTGCGTGCAAGAGCTAAAGGAAGCCAAAGCAAACATTTTTTTTTTATTAAAGGTGATGTGTAAACTAAATTAATTTTGTTCCAGCTATCTTTTTAATATCTGGTTTGGTTTAATTATGCTTAGAGCTTGATGTAAAAATAAGTCATACAAAATCAACGTCAAAATGGAATCTTTCTGACTCCGAAGTCACACTTCACAAGCTTGAGCACAGTTCTTTTTTAAAAAAAGGAAAAGCATAGAGGCAACAGTTTATAAAAATCACAAATTACATACCCTGTGTGTTCTTTGTTTGTTTTGTTGGGTTGTTTTTTTATATGGTCCTCAATTTTTTTTAATACAATTTTAATATGTATATTACAATTTTCAATCTTAAATTCTAATTCATTCAGTTTTGTATTAAAATTTTACAACAAATCGAATCCTTTGCAATCTATGTTAAATTGTTTCTCAACGCAAAGAGCATGTCATTAACTTCAAAATTGCCCGATAAAAATTTAAACACTATTATTACCATTACCATTATTATGAATATTACTCCAGTATTAGTAGAATTATTATTATTGTTGCTATTGTTATTGTTACGTTTATAGTTATCATTTTTTAACTAATTATTTGGTGTAAATATCTACTTTAAGAATTTAATTGTGGTTAAAAGTTCTTGCTATTTCTACCTTACTGTAATACATTACCAAAATATTACCAATCTCCCTTTCTTTCAAAAGCCATAAAGAGTTATTTTCTAAACTTTTAAGCCAATCACACAAATTGGCATATTCATGAAAATGCCAGGGAAAAAAATAAAAACACAGATAGAAGGTTGAGAAGAAACTTTTAAAAGTCCAAATTATAACCAAGTCACTAAGAAAGAGAAATAGAATACATTTTAAGCAGTATTGTGATTTGTCAAATTTTAGGGTGTTGTTTTTTCTTCTTTTTCTTTTTTTTTTTTTCGGCATGTTTTACTTCAATCCTTGCTATTATCCAAATCTTTTTTTCTATTAATCATTAATAGATACATAGGTAAGTCTCAAAAGATATGTTGTGTTTGAAACAATTTGTCAAAATCCACGACATTCAAAATTGCCATTGCATAGGTTGCTTTTAGGTAGAGCAAAATGGATTCTCTTTATTTTTCAAATAAAAGTTAAATGATTTCATTTTGGTTTTTTTTTTATTCTCCAGGTTCATTTTTTATCATATTAACCTTCCTTTGTGCTAAAAAGAATGGAACTGAAATGAAGAATACTTCATGAATGACCATTCAGTTCAAGAAAATTAATTTATCAAATTTTATCTTCTAGACCTTTCTTGACTTTTTTTTAATCAAAAGGTTTTACTTTATTAGTATACCATAACTGCAACAGCCTAGTGAGTAAATTAAGGATGCTAAATGATTTTTTCACACAGCACATTTCAAATAAAATTTCAAGATTAAACCAGTGTGCAAAAGATCACACTTTAACTGCATAGCATTTATACCTTACAGACCTAATTCATAACCCCATTTCATTTAAAAGAAACACTGTAGATTGTTGCCTTGGAAAAAATGTTTTTTTGCCCAAACTTGGGACATCATACATTACTTTACAGTTTATCAGTATTTCATACTTTTTGTGTTCAATTTTCCTAAAAATTAATATTTTATTCATTCATTTCAAAATCTACACAGCTTCTCATGGATTTCAATATTATAATAAAAAAAATAATAAATAATAAGACAACAAGCAAAGCAGACATGTTATTGAATCCATGATCTGTTGAGGATTATAACTAGAATACACATTGTGAGGGAAGCAAAAATAAAAGGAAATCACTAAATCACACAGAAAAGGAAATAAAATACAATGAATAGCATAAAAAAGAATCTACAGGCAACAATTATTATAAAAAGCCCCCTTTTCAAAAAAATCCATGCAGCAAGTTTGTCGGAAAAATGAGATAATCAAATGAAAAATGCTTCGAGTGTCTTCTTTTATGAAAAAAAGAAGAAGAAAATTAAATCATAAAAGAGTGGAGGAATGTAAAAGAGGTGGACAGCTTTCAGCCTTTCCCAGGACAAAAAAATAAAAGTTGGTTCCCTTATGAGCAAATCTGAATAGTACCTTATATGTTTTATTGATCAAATCCTGAAATAAAAAAATGTGTTTTGTTTCATTAACAAAACCTAATAAGTTTCATCCTTGATAAAAAAAAGTTTACCAGACAGTTCACAAAAATTTCCAATGACTTTTGCCCACATTAAAATAGATAACTTTCAGTTATTAATTTCTTTCTTACAAGACCATCTCCACCATCTAATTATTTTTATTTTTAAAACATTTTCCGTAATCCTGATTCGTACACATAACATCAAAACATCACATTCTGTAATCCACAGATTGTCTATACAAAGTCTTATCGGCAAACTTATAATTTGTCCTATCAGTCTTGACACTAGGAATTTTTTTTTAGTTCTTGCCTCAGTAGAATATTAACAAAGTCACCAGGATAATTAAATCAAGCTCACTCTTATTATTTTTATTATGTCTATGTACCATTGTATGACATAGCAGTAGTGATTTCAGTTATACTGTTAGGGACGTTTTTCATAAAGATTTTCTATGAGCTTTAAAGAAATAATTTTTGGATTACCAGATTACCATAACTATTAAGTTTTCTTAACTCAACCACGGATTACTGAAAAAAAAGTAAAGTAAATCTCCATGGAAATTCTAGGTTAAAAAGTTAAAATAGAGTAGAAAATTGATGCAGGGATATATAATTATATTTTTTTAGTTTATGAATTGAGGTACTTTGGGGCAGTATTTACATCTTAAATTTCATTTTTTTAAATATTAAGCTTATTAAAATAAATGCAACAGCAACAAAGTATTTAAAAATAACAAATTAATATCCTCCATGCTGGGTTAATCAATGGGTAACAGAGCTAGTACATCAACTATAAATTTGAGATAATGTAAACTGTGAAATGTAGCGAAACTTAAAGTTCTGAAATATATGTTGGATCAGACTGTGACCTTTAAGGCAACAGGGTGCTAACTTTTACTACATATGAAGAACTGAAATATTTTTACACAAGTTACAACATATTAAGTCATTTGTCTACAAATGTTTTAAGTAAACATGATATATGATTAATCTGTTTTATACACTGTGCTTGCAAGAGGATTTTCAGTCCGTGGCATCATCAGTCAATGAAGCACAACCTCTAATAGTAAAGGGAGTGTTGGAGAAATTCACAAAAGGAAATGTTTACTTTGCCTACCTTATGAGCATCCATGTCATCAGACGAGAGGGTGCCTGCCTCCTCCCTCAGAGCATAGGACTGAATGATCCTGTATTGATAAAATATTTCAATAGTATTCACTGAATATCTTTTTTTACTTGCCATATCTGACTTCCCCCACATACACTGCTGTGCACAGGAGATCCTCAATAGACCATTTCACTTTTTTTTTTTTTTTTGGTGGGGGAGGCAGAGGTGGGAGAAGAATATAACAAGGATGTCTTTTTTTATATGTATGACACATGAATAACGGCTAGACTGGTGAATGGAGAAACAAAGGCCAGAGTCATGACACAATATTTACTTAGAAGCAAGTTGACTAACAGCACAAGCCAGGACGTAAAAACGGCAAAGACTTTTTTGAGGGAAGGTTGTCTTAAGCAACTAAAGCTAAATCTAGAGCAAATTGACTGTGTGTAGGACCCCCCTCAAACCATGCTCACCCATACTTCAATTCTCTGATTTTGTATCTGATGTCAACTATTAGTGTCTTCTGTCTAATCGATGTGTTTTGTGGTAAAACAAAGTTACACAGACCATCTGTCTTTCCATCTTTCTTTGGGCAATACAATACAACTTGGGACTCGGCAAAATAGCTTGTTTATTTTGAAGAGCTCATTGGATGCATGGTTCGTTGAAGCCATGTGTGGCTCTACCTCCATTACTCTTTTGTTCCTGGGTGGTGTTAAGCATACCCCCACCCATCTACCTGCAGCTTTCCTCTTGCCTTTTCTTTCCCAACCACACACACACACATCTCAGGTTTTAAACTGGTGACTTCAACGCTTTGATTTCCTCCTGTTATTGTAAACCACACTACAAGATGTCAGTCTTGGATTATGCAAAAATGGTTATTTTTTTATGGACAACCCTGAAGATTGTTGTCTAATTTCATAGTGTCTGGTATGCAACTTTGTAAGCTTTCTGCCACAAGTTCGTTGGATCTGAGGATGGGCATGAGGTTAGTTAGTTGGTCCCAAGATAGTTTACTAAAGACAAAGAAGAGGAAAAATCGGATATTTTCATCTGTTTGTTGAATGCAGGGTGTTCTTTGAGTCTGAGTCTGTTGTATACAAGTTCTACTATCGTTGGAAAATTTAATTGAGTTTCAGAAAGTGCCCAAGTCTCTCAGTATTTGTGAGGGTTTGATTTTGTAAAAAGAATTAGTTTGACATGAAACAAAAGTTCTGTGCACTCACTTTGTTTTCTTCTTGATCTCTTCTAACAATTGCTGTATGTGTTCTCCCAGAAATTCCAGCTTTTCATTCTTCCTAGCATGCGACTTTTGAAGCCTCACAATCCTCTCTATCAAAACATTTTTGTCAACCTCAACCTGTTCTGTTATCACTGGAAACTCCTGAGGGATGGACCAAAAAAAACGGGGTTTCTTTTTGTTAATGTAAGTTTTTCTTGGCGTACAAAATTAAAGATAAATACTTATTTTGTTGGGGTTTTTTCAATAAGAAATTATAAACGAATTTTTTTTTTTGTTTTTAAGAAATTATGCCTATTAAATTTTTTTTTAAACAGATTTCTTGAAAACATGTTTTTGCATTAAGATTGCAGTATTTTGACAAATAATATTTATTAATCTTAAAATTAGGGTTGCAAAATTTGTCATTCTTAACCTTTTGAGCCCAAGCGGTGAAGCTTTTATATTTTACTGAGCACTGTTTGATAAACATTAATTTTACTTAGATTAAGAACTTCACAGTAACACACCAGTGAAAACATTATTTTGATGATAGACATTGTGGGCCTAGAAACCACTTTCAACTCAGAAGGCTAGGTATATAGTCAACGTTTTGCCATTCGTCGAAGGCTCAAAGAGTTAAGAACTCCTTCACTATCAATATGAAATACAATTGGCATCTACTTTAGATTTGTGAGTTAAAACTGCACAGGTTTGTGTGTCACCTGAGGCGGAGCTATTGGCGCAGGCTGAGTATTGTGGTGGTCCCCGTGGTGCTGATGCTGACCGTTGTCTGCCGAGTTGAGGCTGCCGCTGGAGTTTGTGCGCGAGCCCATGCTTCCGCTGTCGCCCTTCCCCTCGTGGACCATCAGCTTCCTCCTTGCCTGCTGGAGCTGCCTTGTCAGATCCTGTTTGGCACAGAAAAGATTGAGGAATGTGGACATATTCACAACGGAAAGAGATGATAATTGGCATAGAGTGGAATCCACCTAGGATTTATAAACATTCTGTGGCTAGCACAAAAGTTTATTTTATCACAAGATTATATTAAAAAAAGAATGTAAAATAAAAAAGAGGAATTAAAAATGAAAGAGAAAATACAAGTCCATATAAAGCTATAGTGTTTTTCAAACTGGGTTTATTTTATGCAGATTTTATTGTACATTTTATAAAGGAAAAAAGCAATAAGGTTTTCTTCCAATTAGAGCTGGGCGATCGGAACATGTCCGTGTACGAGTACCTGTATCGGGTTGCAATCACATGTACCTGTTATGGTACCGGAATCGGTAACTAACAGACCATCTATATATTTTGCATAATCCGCGGTTGAAAAAAAAAAGCATGTGTGCATGGATGTTCAAAGTGTTCAGACATATATCTAAAGGGGAAAAGACGAGAAAGTGGCAAGAAATCAACCAAGTTCTTATGCTTATATTTATACCTAGTCTCATGAACAGCAGAACAGGTACACCTGTTTACAGTTACCAGAAGAGTGACAATTACACAATCAGTTACAGAAACAGGAATGCATCTTTAAATGTTTTTTTTTTAATAGATTTCTTGAAAATATGTTTTTGCATTAAGATTGCAGTATTTTGACAAATAACTGATATGTATCTTACAATTAGGATTACAAAATTTGTCGTTCTTCACCTTTTGAGCCTGAGATACCGCTTAAGCGGTGAAGCTTTTATTTTACTGAGCATGTAAAACTGCTTGATAAACATCTATTTAGATTAACAACTACACAGTAACACACCAGTGAAAACATTATTTTGATGATAGACATTGTGGGCCTAGAAACCACATTCAGCTCAGGAGGCTAGGTATATAGTCAAAATTTTGCCAGTCGCCAGGGCTTAAAGAGTTAAGAACTTCACTATCAATATGAAATACAATTGGCATCTACTTTATATTTCTAAGTTAAAACTGCACAAAACCTCTCAAAACAAACAGGTTTGCGTGTCACCTGAGGCGGAGCTATTGGCGCAGGCTGAGCATTGTGGTGGTCCCCGTGGTGCTGATGCTGGCCGTTGTCTGCCGAGTTGAGGCTGCCGCTGGAGTTTGTGCGCGAGCCCATGCTGCCACTGTCACCCTTCCCCTCGTGGACCATCAGCTTTCTCCTTGCCTGCTGGAGCTGCCTTGTCAGATCCTGTTTAGGAACGGAAAGAGGGGATAATTGGAATAGAGTGGAATCCACCTTATTATTATATAGGTTTGTGGTGGATCGGTGTTCTGTTACCGATCAACTAATGGCATCTAAAAATTAAAGGCTTTCGATAAGCACAAAGGATTCAAGATTTCTTTTCAAAGAGGCCAAACTGATCCTTGTTGCTCTTATAAATGGCAAAAAGTAAGGCATTTCTTTGCATTATAAGTGGAAGATAATTAGATTTACATGAGCATAATGTTTAAATTTTCAAAAAATAAAACGAAGAGAAAATTTAATTTAAAAAATAATAAAAAGGAAGATGTAATTCTACATTAACTTTCATAGACCAAACAAACCTTGATGTTGTTAGCATGCCTGCGTTTTAAAGTTTTTGAGCTGTCCATCTCATCTTCCCATTTCTGTTTAAACTCATTACCTAAAAAGGGAAAAAAAGGGTAGTAATTTTTAGAGATACAGGTATTACAACAGTTTGTAGGAGAACAAATGTTTGAAGTTAGCCACTTACTTTTAAAAAGAGATATACATTAATACAACTACAAAAAAAATTTTTTTTTTTAGATCAATAAGCATAACAAGCTCACTTACTTTCTTTTGTTTTTTGTGCCAATGATTTAACAAGGTGATCAGTATTTTCCTTGTGTTTCTCATTCTGATTTTCTAAATTGCCAGTCTGAAGAAGAGATGAAATAACATGCTTAAACTATAAAACATTTTAATAAAATCCACAAATTTGGAAGTAATTTTTTTATAATACAAATTAGAAAATATGCTCTGAAATAATAACTACTTCAACAGCAAAGACAAAAAAAGATACAAGGCAGAAAAATGTTTGTTTTGTTTACATATTTATTTTTCAACGCCTGATTTCCTGATTCATTATCTTACAAAAATGATTATTTCGTTACAACATGTTTTGTTGTTTGTTTTTTCTTTCATTTGTAGGAAAAGAGTTAGAAGCTGCATTCACTATTTTCATAACTCCTCTATAAACATCAATACCCTGCACTCTCCTAATCCTTAGCTAATTATAAAAAGGACTGCTATCATAGAATAAACGATATCTTACATATTTGGAAGATTGACAAGAGAAATTAAACACCCACCAGATCTCGAACTTGTTGGTCTAGTTGCTGAACTTGTAATTTTAATAACTCTACTTCACTATCCAAAGACGATGCCTGAAAAAGAAAAACAAATACAAAACAAAAAACATGACCAATGTTAATATTGCTTACAGGATTTGCCAAATTACACAACTTTGGCAAGGGTCGCCTTGAGAAATCATGAAAAATATTATCTTTTTGTTTTATCTATAACAGACGTGTACAACTGACACAAACAAATATGCTTTATTTTCATTAAAAAAAAGGTTTAACAGTATGGAATAAGACACAAGGAAAAACACTGAAAGAAAGAATGGAAGAATCTTATATTCCTGCAAAATTAATCCAGATCCAGATCAAATTTCCACTGTGCAGATCTCTTCGTTTAACTTGTATTGTCAAATACCCTTCTGCCAAGTGTGTGATAGTCAAAATTAGTAAAAAAAATCCACCATATTTTCTATATAGGCTTTAGTCAAATTTGACCTGATAGCTAAGAAGGGTTTTGTATTTCAAACTTAAATTCTTATCTCACAGTTAAGAATCAAACCTTGTTGGTAAGATTTGTATTCTCTGAGCGTAGCATTGCATTTGCCCTGCTCAGCTCTGACTGCAAAGTGAGCATCTTCGACTCCCTCTCTCTGCACGCATCCATATCTTTTTGCAGATCTCTGTTAGTCACTTTCAGATCTGATATGTCCTTGTCCAATGACTGAATCATATTCTGGGCTCTGCATTGACAAACCATATAAGTTTATAAAGATAAGTTTTAGTTTGTAATTAGTTTATAAATCTGTTTTGTGAAACATGCCAGATATCAATCATCCACAAAGAAAAAAACGTCAGTGGCAGTGTTATTCTAATATTAACTGCTACACACTCAGGAAACAAACTGAGGTTTTAGTGTCCCCGTTTAAAGTGAAACTAATTTTTTTTTAAAGACCAATGTATTTTTGAGCTGTTAATATCTCTTTTAGAAGTACTGAGGTATAAAAATTAAGATGTTTTTATGTGACTGATTAAATACTTCGCATAAAATAGAAAATTGAATTCCCCTAAGTAACATTGTCCAGTACATGCATAAACAAATAAAAGAAAAATTTAATATCAACGTGGCTCAAGATCATCTATAGAAGCTTATCTCCTGATACTGATATTTGCTTGCATTTATCGTTATATCCACTTGATCACCTGTTATAGTCATCTTCCAAAGTTGCCAGACCATTCAGTTTAGAAGTAAGATCTGTATTATCTGATTTTTGCTTTTGCATAATTTCTTGAAAGTTTTCAATCATATTGTGGTTCTGCTGCCTCTCATCTTCAAGGCACTTTACCTAAAATTAGAAGAAAATGGTACAGGTTACGCAGAATCCTCTTCACAAATGTCAAGATTGATTCCATAGAGACCCATGTTGGCAAAAAGGCTGCATCGTGGACAGAGCAAGATACCCCAGATTCGACTGGTCACATTGCACAGATACTGATCCAACCAGTTATGAAATTCATAGCCACCAGAGTGAGGCTGAAATCCAGACCTCCTGCTTTGAAAGCCAACACTCTAACCCCTACCACCTCTCCAAAAACAATTTGACAGAGCAAACAAAGATGATAATTAATAAGCAAAATTATATTTTTATTTGGTACAAAATTATGTAAAAAGAAAATACCAAAATGTATGGACTTTAAGTGCATTAAATCTTTTTATTCATTTGCTTATGGATAGTTTTTAAGAAATTTTGCTAACACAAAAAAGTGTATTCTGACCTTATCCCTCAGTGTTTTGGCCTCTTCAAGGGTATCTTTGTGCTGCGCTTTGAGGGACTCCAGTTCTTGCTGCAGCATTTGATGGAGCTGAAGAGAGGGAAAAAATTTTTTTTTAAGTTGAACAATTTCTTTTAACATAAACAGCCTCAAGATGTAAAATTTTTAAAGATTGGTCATAAATAAGAATGTTTTAAAAGTATTTTTGAAACTTTTCATTTACCCACAGATAACAAAATACATATACAATATAACAGCATTTTATTTTACATGAAAGATTATGTATAAGATACAAACTTATAACATATAGCACAAGGAAGTGATGGAGACCATTACCAAAAAAGATATAAGAATGCCAACCTAATTTGTTCTTTTAACTCTTAGTAATTTCATTAAACTTCTAGACCTACTGCTTTGTGCTTTTCTATAATTAAGCCCACCTTATAGGACATAAAGAATGATTTCTGCAATATAATATTTCATTCAATGTATTTCAATCTCAATCTTTGGAATAATTATTTAGAAATGGACAATACTGATCTGGTGGAACATTTTCAACCTCTGACAACCAAGTGACAGATCTAGAATCCTGGCTCCAATTTCCTTCTGCTGACATTTGGGTCCTTTCTACAGTCAGTCACACACTCAAATGCTGGCCAGTCACACACTCAAATGCTGAGCTGAGCGTAGTATAGTTAATACGTTATTTAATTTACTGTTACCTCCTCAGTATCATTTCTTTCTTGCAAATGTGTTTGCAGTTCAGACTCTTTTAGTTTCAGATCTTTTTCCAAAGAGTTGGATTTGATTTCCTCTGATTCCTGTATAAACACAACAAAAATGATTGCAAAATATTTGTTTTATTATTGCAGTTTGTTGCAGAAGATAACTATGTCCTTAACTACTTTTATGAGGTTGTAAATTAAATATATTTCCTGAATTTATTTTTACCCTCAAAACTTATAATTTTGTCATCGAGATTGTCAATAACTCAAATTACAAGATGTTGCTTGAAGAAAGGTTGGGAAAATTGTTGTTTGTCTTTTTTTTAGTTTCTTTTTAAATGATAAAATTTGACATTTACACTTAAAGTATCCTTTTATTTTCAAACTCTTTGACATCATCACATCTGCAAAAAAAATGTTAACATTCTAACACCGTTTTATGTTATTCATCTTTATACAATAAAAAAGACTAAAACAGTTCACAAATATTTGACCTTTTTCATTATGTTAAAAGACTTGTTTTTATAAAAACCTGTCCCCAAAAAAGCCTATTATTATTTTCTCATACTTTTGGCACCATGTCTCAGCAGAGTGAAAACACTTGGAAAAACTTTTAAACTTAAGCTTAACCTTTTCCCATCAACCCCCACAGATGTTGTGCCTGTTGTTAAGCTCTTGTGCTAGCACCTTTTTTATTGATCTGAACACCTTCCATTCCAAATAATGAATATCAAAGCTATTACCTTTTCAAAATTTTGAAAATACCCCAAAATAGTGTTTGCACACAAGGAATTGGCCTAAAATCATGGGGTGTGAAAAAATTAAGACATAAATGAGACACAACCAAAGGATTACCTGGTATCTTTTGACAATAGCTTGACATTCTTTTCGAATCAGTTCAGTCTCTTCTCTTGCCTCTTTTAAGCGTAGATTTGTTTTCTCTAAATTTCCTTTAGTATCCTGAAAAAAAAAAATTACACTCAAATATATTGAAAACTAAACAAAACAAAGTTTCAAATGGGGTAAGGGAGCAATATGTGTTTTATGCAGAAACACAAGCATTTAAAGCAAGAAATATTTAGTATGCTTTAATCTAAAACAAAAGCAATGCATGTATTCAAAAAAACAACATAAAATTATGTTAAAAGTTTTAATACCCTTTGTGCCAAAATCAATTTTAATTGGGTCACACAAATCAATGTGTTTGGTTCCTCGATTAACCTTTTCAAGACGAGCGCTAGCACTCTTTTTCAATCAGGATGTGTTTATAATTATTAAGACTATAATTCCCTGGTGGTAAGTAAAAGAAGGATGATAGTAATAGTAACATATTGGAAGATTCATTCCCTTTGACCACTTTCATTTCGGAGGGAAAAAATAGTAAAGTTTGACCCTAACATGCCAAAAAGTGCTGGGCTGATCAACACAAGGCTGTCTAGTACCGCGTCGTGAAAGGGTTAAATACAAGGTTTTAAGGCTTTATGTCCCTTCTCCCTGTTCAACCCTTTCAAATCAAAGTAAAATCAAACAAACGGGTCAGTAGGCCTCAAATATTAAACCAGAAATTTAGGTCATTTGTTGACAATATAAAGTTTTAAATGGGAAAATGCCTAGCAACATACCTTGTGTGCATCCAGTTCATCTTTGAGCTTGTTCTGGAACCATTTGATCCTGTATTCACCTGAATTGACTGCCTCCTTCATTTTCTCAAGCTCTTTGTGTAGGTTAGATACTTCTGTGCACTGATAAAAGGGGAAAAACATAATATTTGTCTTTACATTCACTCTCACCTTGAACTTATAAGATTATTCAAACTTTTAACATTAATATGTGGATTGTATCAAGTTTAAAATTAAAAAAAGAAAGAAAGAAGGAAGGAAAATATAAACCCTCATTGATTGCCTCACAATCTCACAAGATTCTCTGAATTTCCCTTTTTCTAAATTCATTCTGGGTTCTAGTTTTACAAAATCCCTTGCAGAGAAAAATCTAGAATATGTAGCAATGATCTTTTAAGATGTCTATGTCTCAGACAAAAATTGTATCACTAAATCTACACCAGGTATACAGGAATACTAACCTTTGCATCATGGTTGGCAATAGCCTTTTGACGATCAGTCTTAGCAGCCTTCAGAGCACTCGCCATGTTATCCCTGTCTCTCAAAGCGTCCCTTACTTTTGCTTCACTCTTTTCTGTAACTTTCCTGGCTTCCATCGTTTTTGCTTCTGACTCAGCGAACTTGACCACCATCATGTCTTTCTCTTTACGGCATTCTTCATACATTTTAGTGGCCTGTTAAGTCAAAACAATTGAAGGATTACCTAATAACACTTGACATCAATTGGAAAAAAAATTCCCTACATCTAATACTAATACTAGAGTAAAATTAACGTGACAAACAGTAAATTCCTTGTAGTATTTCTATCATGGATGGATTTACACAGTATTGATCAATGCAGTTCTTTAACTTATTTTTAACACAAACAAGTCTGCACATAACTGTCAATTCTTAAGGGTTTTTTTACATAGCAATGCAGAAATTACATTTAAAAAATAACTGACAACAAAAAATAATTTGGTGGATTAAATGATACATGTTAGCTGTATCAAAGTCAGGGTTTTTTAAAACTTTTTCCATCCTCATTATTTCAGTACTTAAACCAAGTTCTGCGTAACAGAAGAAATTTAGAGAACATTAGTGTAAAGCAGGACAACATCTCACAAGATATACCTGATCAACCCTTGCTTTCATTTCATTTTGGAGTGAAAGAACTGTGCGCTTTGCAGCAGTGTCATGGGTGTATAGTTTTTCTGTTAAGGTCTTTATCTCAGCACCTTGTTGAGCTATTGTTTTTTCCAACTGAGGATAATTTTAAAAAATATGAAAATAAAAATATTACACAAAAAAACAAAATCAGTGGAACCTTTAATGTCATTGATAAAAAAGATAAAAAGATATATAAAAGTCACTGTGGCAGATATATATTATACATATGCAGTAAAAATTTACATCTATCACAAGAAAGTCTTAGTACTCTAAAATTGATACATTGCATACCTATACTGAATGACACATTGGTAGTCAGAGAGATATTCAAATGTTTTGCCACGCTTCTCTGTGAGAGAATTTTGCATATAAGGTATATTTTTACATGCACATTCTGGCTTCTGACTTTTTTTAAAACAAGCATTGGCGAGAGATTATAAATAATAACATGACAAAAACACATTTAAATAAAATTGCAGTGATTTTTGTGTCGACTAACGTCAGTTCCTGTCATCTGCATCTTATGGTAACATGTGCAGCTGATTAAGCAACACAGAGAATTTTAGAGGTAAGTTTGTTGTTTTGCTTGTGAATACTTTGATCATTTACTTCCTTTAACATTAAGATTTATTGAAGCTAAAAAGGAATGTAATTCTGTAACAAGTTGGGGATAAAGAACTGAACAAAAAAGAAAAATCAATAACACCAGGGACTGGTAGTACTTAATTACAGTAAAATGCAAATTTTAGTTGGAAATTGTTTTTTTCTTGTACCTCTTTGATTTGAGGAAGATAAAGATCATCCGCAGAATGACTAGATAAGAGGTTTTCTACTGTAGTCTGAGTCTCTGGACGTTGTCCTCTCGACAGTCTGCAAGGACATAATTTTAAAATTAAAGCATTTAAAGATTTAAAGACATCTTATACAAATGCACACAGTGTGCCTTACACAAAACTGTTCTGTTGTTGTTGTTGTTTTTTTTCTTTAAAAATTAGAGTGATAGCTTTTAAACCCTCTTACGATGAAAACATTTTAGAGGGGTCTTATGTTATAACCCCTTGTCAATTGACAACTTTTAATGTAACCTTTGAACTTATCAGAGAGAGGAGATAACTGACATCTATCAGGTCAAACCAGATAGTGTCTCTTCCAAATTTTATATGAGAAGTATATGTAACTAGTTCTGCACAATGGCCTGACAGGGGCAGTGTGATTCATAATTCAGATATATTATGTCATATATGTGTGTTGTTTTATTTTTTGTTCAAAGTTGAAAGCATGATGCCTTTGCATTAATATGATATTTTCTGCCTTTGTTTAATCTACAATCTAGATGAGTTTTTTTCAAACCTATAAATGTACCACTTTCCATTGACATTTAAAACAGACATGGGCCAAAACAAAATCGAAGACTACCACATTTTTGTGCCATTGGTGTATTGTAAATGTGTATACATGAACATGGTCTCTATTATCTATATAGAAATTGATTCAGAATGTAGATATAGGATAAACACACGTGAAGGATGATGCTAGAGATTTATTTTTAGTTCAACTAAAATTTCGCATTTACAATAATGTACAATTTTTATTGGTATGCACTACTTGAAAAAAATCAATTTAGAAAAAACCAGTTTAAAGTTAAAGTTTAATTTATGGACATTATTCATTTTAAGTACTTCCTATAACTTGATGATAAGAAATGTCACATTACCTTGCAATTTCTTCATCCCGAATCCTTAACTGCTCGAGCAGTTGTCGGTTGTGCTCCTGCAATCGAAGCCCATCGCCAGGTGGTGGTAGACCATTGGTCACCTCTGAGGCTTGAGTTTGTGGTTTCTGTTTTACTTTGGTTTTGTGTTGCCTCCTTGTATGGTCAGTCTGCTCCTGGTTTTGAGAAGGTTTTGGTTTTGATGATGATGACGAAGAGCCAGAGAGAAGTTCAGCATTGAGCTCACTCATCAGATCATCTTCATCATCACTTTGTAGGGCAAGTGCAAGATCTTTGCCAGTGAACTTTGAGTCCATTCCCATTACATGAAAAAGCGCAGCTGCAACAGCTTTAGCTGGGGAGGTACGTTGAGATGTATTTGAGCTGCTGCTAGAGCTTGAGATGCTAGCACCCTTTAGGCTGCGAGTATTATCTTCCTTACGATGAGCAGCAACACTTGAAAGGGCATCGTTTGTCATGGTTAGAGTGCTACTCCCTGATACTTTTGGAGATGGTTCCTCATTTTGCACAGAATCATTTTGTGAACATGGTTTAGAAGTGGCACTATTGGAGGGCGGTGATGTTGGACTTTGGTTGCCTAGTTCTTGTGATGTTAAAGATGCTCTATTGACAGAGCTTTGGTCACTACTGGAGTCTACAGAGCATTGAGATTGTCTTGGAATAGAAGATTCATTAAGATTGTTTGTGGATTGTAATATGGAGGGTTCCTCAGAATTTGGTTGTGATCCACTTGCCTGGCTGCTTAAACTTTCTGACTCTGAGGAAACGTGTTTTGCCTCAACAATGCAAGATTGAGCTACTGCTTGAGGCCTTTCCTCTGGTGTCTCTTGAATTGTGTTGGGTTCCCTATCAGGCCTAGGTCTATCTTGTTCAGGGAGAGTTACAGTTGATGAAGAATCACTGGTATTTGGTTGTTGGCACACATTAGCAGGTAATGCAGCTATTGCTTCTTGCTGAGAGCAGCTTGCCACTGGGTTATTAGCGGATGGATGTTCATTAGAAATACTAGGTAATTGAGCTGCCTCTCTCGTGTTCAAGTTTTCCATCTGCACTTGGGGTTGAGGAGCCGTTTCTCTATCACACTCTGGAGCTTGCATGTCATGGTCTGCACTTGTCCTTGGCGATTGTCCAGGAATGGAATGATTAGAATTAGAACCATTTGGGGCATGTATATGCCTCTCAGGATTAGCTGCTTGTAACACAGGTGGACTAACAGGATCAACAGCCCGACCACTGGTGTCTTGGAGTGCTGATTCCCTGCGTTGCGATGAGCTCTGCTGAAGGTTATCCATCTCAGCTTCGGGTGCATCCTCTGCAGAGGCAGAGACCTCTACATTCCCACTGAAATGTCCAATGTTGCTGACAGATGATCCTGTTGCGTCAGAAGCAACACCACCATCATGTGAAATACTAGGAGGCTGTTCTGAGTTTCCAGAATCAATACTGTGATCAACAGGATTTGCAGATGCTCCATTGGGCATTGAAGATGCCTCAACGTTCGCACTTGAGGTACCTCTATTTGCAGTTTCACCCATAGGATTTCCCTCTGCTTCTGTTTGAAAGTTTACCGGCTGCCTGTCACTCTCACTGGTTGAATCTAGACGTACACCGGATTCACACTCTGGAGCAGCTGTCTCCTCATCTTGCTCAAAACTATCTTCCTCCTCAACATCTGCATCAGCATTACCTCCATTCTCTGGTCTCCTTTCCTGCTCCCCAAGAACTTGGACATTGCCCCCATTTGCCTCTGGTAGACTCCTATCAGCAACACTTTCAAGCCTTTGCTGCCCGTCGTTTACTAAGCCCTCTCTTTCAACATTGCCTCCATTGACTGCAACAGCAGGATTATCAGACTGTTCAACTGCACCATGAGCCACTGCTTCATGCCCCACTACCACCTCTCTTGCAGAGTCTCCATGATTCTCTGCGCTCCCACACCCAGCAGCCCCTTCAAGAGGCACATCTCCTACTCTTTCCTCACAGGCACCTGAAGCTTGATCACCAGCAGGATCTATGGCAGCAATGGCAAGATCATCCTCTGGCCTGTCTTGCTCTATCCTGGCGCCTTCTCCGTCCACCTGGCCATGGAGGCCGCGAGCAGGTAGGTCAGAGTCCTCCTCAGGATCAGGGTTTTCCACCACACCGTCTGCACCACCGCTCTCAGGCTCCACCCAACTCATGGTTCATCTGTGGATGCATACAGCATAACGTTATCCTTTTTTATTCAATATTTACAGTGCAAGTTTAAACCTTACAGTGCTCTCAGTGTCTCTTATTAATATTCAAGCAATGAAAATTGCATTTAAAGTTGATTTGGAGCTCTTTAGGTTTTTTTTTTTCATTATCTACTTTGTGCCTTTAGTTCATCTAAAAATAGATTTTGAAACCTTTACATCTCTCTGTGATGTGTATTTCAAAAACAGAACTAATTTCTTAAAACAGGTTTTACAAAACATCAGATTTATATTTTCATTCACTAAAGACATCAACCCTATCAATTGCATTTCACTCTTAATTTATGAACTTAAAATACTCTGACATAATTATTGTGTGTTTACTAAAATTAATGATAACATCTCACAATTATATTTTTAAAAGTTTCAGTGCATAGGATGAAGGTTTATTGAATACCAAAACAAATCCCCTTCACATAACTTTACAGTGACATGCCCATTCTTTTTTATCTATCTTGCTTTTTTTATTTTTTTATTTTTTTTTAGTGAAAATCAATAAATTAACATCATTGCATATACCAATTTTATCAACTAGCCTATTTCATCTACAGAAACAAAACAATGGGAGTGGTGCAGTATTGATATTAGTGTATGAACCAATTTCATTTGAGCTGAACAGATAAAATAAAAAGAGAAGAGGAAAAAAATGTGCTGCCTATATTGAGGACACAGTAGGCAACACATGAAAGTGAATCCTTTTACAACCCACTACTACTTGACTATGAGTATGACATGTTCAGTCATGCTGTAGTGACTGAGCCAGAATAAATTGACCCACATACCTTGGGCATTGTAATCAAGTCTGGATTTGAGTGAGTCAATGACAATCTGTGGCCAAATATGAGCCAACTAGATATTAACTTGAACTGCTATGCAATAATTAATACACTGTGTAGTAATTTGTCCATTTCTTGACTTGGTTATTTCAAGAAATAATGTACTATTAAATCATACTAATTTGATATATACTTTTAGAATTGCACTTGTCCTAAGAGTTTACTTATAATAATACCTGCACCCATTATTTCATATACATGACAATGTGGTTTCTCTCAATAAAAGTTAAAACAGTAAACTTTCTTTATTTCTGAAACCCAATCATTTCTTTTTAAACTTCAGCAAGAATGTCTAACATCCAATTGAACTTTTCTCAAACAAGTTTTTTGTTTGTTTTATTAAAAGATTATGCCTTTTTCTTTTCCTCATTAAGCATGTTTAAGCTGAAAAGAAACAACAATTATTTTATGTCTTTTCATTCACTACTTCTTTTGGTTAGCATGTTGACTATGTCTATAGCTTGTTTTGGTTGTACAATCAGAATAAATAACTTTAACAAAAAAAATTTCTTCAATTACTATATAGCTGTTAAAAATAATGATCAACTTTTTAAAAACTTTTTGGCGTTTCATTTATAACTGTACATAATTATGTTATTTTCAATCTTTGAACTTAATTATTAAAGATCAGTGGGAACACTTTTGAGAGAGTTATTTAAGTACACTGTCACTGTCCATATAACATAACTTAACATGAATAACTTAACAGGTTTATAAGCCCCTGCATGGAAAGTATGACTTTGCACCATGACTGGATTCAAGACAGGCAGCTGTTGAATTTTATTTTTGATCTAGCACAAGATGCCGCCTATTCTGATACCACATATTCTCTTAACAGGATGGTATGATATGAGAAATTGCCATTATATAACAATCTAAAATAAGTAGACTTGGATAGCAGTTTCGGTAACATTATGACTCATAAAAAAATCATGTGATTCCAACTGAATTCAATCATGAGCATTACAGGTGATACAAAATGTCTCACTGAGTTACAGTCCATTTTGTAATTGCATGAGAAATATCTTTGAAAAAAGAAAATACATGGTACCTAAATATTCTGCAGTATCAATGTATGTAATTTACCCCAAATGCTAGTTGCTAGTTTTATTGATCTCTTGACAAAAAACTAAATTATGTGTGTACATTTATTAAATCTAGAGAAAGACATTCAAATTCAGGTTTCCTCTAAGAGGGCTTGGACATTCTGCACTGGATGGCTTTAATACAGAATGGAATTTCAAAAAATCCACAATGTGTTTGTCTTCACTAGGCCTATCAACTGCACCTATTTATAAAACTGACTTTCACAAAATTATATATTCTATCAGCATTAAAGTGATCTTCATCATATAATATTTAAAACCCTTTTTGTTTTAATCATTAGAGCCATCCTGTCTTTAAAAAAAAAAACTTGTTTTAACAGTAAAAAGTAAAACCGCCATATACCTAAGCAATGATCCTCGCCAGTTCTTGATAACACCAGGCAGGACTCTTTCTTTTACCGTCCATTTTTTTTCTATCTGTAACCTGAATCAGAGAATGAGATTAGACTTAGAGGGAGTTTTTTTTCAGATTTTTTTTGTAGTTATTTATATTTCCCCCACTTTATCTTTATAGTAAATTTAAATGTGTGTACACTAGAATTAAAAGATAGTGACCACTGACAAAAAAAAAAAATCAACCATGAAAGTTGTTCATTTGTAAGCTAAGAAGACTATAATAATCACATAGAATAATTATTGCAAACTCTCAACGATAGCATTTGAAGGTAACACAAAAAGCAAGTCTGATAGAAAACTTTAAAGACATCAAACTTTAAAATTAAATTGGTACAGTTTACCTCTTTCCCAGCCAACATTACCATCACTAACTTTCTTCAAATTAAAAAATAAAAAAATGTATACTTGTAACAATCCCAGTAACCTGACTCAAAAACAGTCACATTTAGACTCCACACAAAATTAAATTTGACCATGTCAGACTCAAGCCTTGTTTAATGAGACTTTCTTTCCCTCAATATTCAACCTCCCATGAAGTTGAAGAGAGCCTTTTTCATTTTTTTTTATCTTTAAACAGACTAGATATACAAGCCTACCCGAAGAAGCTAATTTACCAGGTATAAAATATGAAAATTTTCTTTGAGAATCAATGATATACTGAGAACAGCTATAAAATATGAGAATGTTCTTTGAGAATCAATGATAAACTGAGAACAATTAACTGTGAAGCTTTCAAAACTGGTCTAAAAGAGAAGATCTCAGATCTATGTGGCCCCATGCATGAACATGATAACTCACACTAATATTACTGAAAATCAACTCAAAGTCAAAGTAAACTGTTTACAAGATGAACATAAATTAAATTAAATTAGAATGATAATTTGACCATCAAAACATTACGAAACTGCTAGATATTAAAATGTCAAGCAGCATGACAAAATATGCATCAGAATTAGATTCTAGAGAAAGAGTGTTGTCAGTGTTAACCTAAGATGTTTTAAATACTATGCTTATTTTGTAAAGCATGGGTGGGATCTCTACTTGATTTATTAAAGGGCTAAACATCAACCCCCCTTTTCCGACCTTCTATAGGAAACCTAACGCAATCTTCAAATTAATGTTGTACCACATAGATGTGGTACAACATTAATTTGAAGATTGCATTTTAACAATATAAGGCACCAGATATCTCTAGTATTGGCGAGTAGGAGATCAAGGGTTCGATCTTCGGCTGATATCCATAAATCTGTATTGAAGAACTTCCAATTGGGTCTACAAACGTTCTAAATGCATTTAACCCTTTCAGTCAAAGAGACACAGAGGGAATGTTCTTCCATGTAAAAAAGGAATAGAACTGAAACATATCAAACCCACAGAAAATAAGTTTCGGCCTAATTGTGATCACCTACAGGAGAGAAAGTAATAACTGGCTTCTCCTTATCCCCCCCCCCCCCATAGCAATTATTAAAAAAAAAAAAACAGAAATAAATAAAGTAAGATAGTCAAACCAACCAGCTTCTCAGCGCAATAGAAATATATAGATCTAGACAGAGTTTTATAAACTTCAAACTGGAAATGATAAAGAAATAAATCGCCAATAACATTAACAGCGCAACACTAGAGCATCTGTTAACCAGGTGAACAGTACTGCCACACCCCGTTTTTCACACCCAGTCACCCGTGCCAGACCCAGACTGGCCATCGGGCGGCCTTCAAAGCGCCGCATTGGTTACCAATGCATGAATGAATTGCAATTGATATCAAGATCTAGATTCTAGGTGTAGACCTAGAGATCTAGCTCTAGTTTTTCTAGCTCTAGATCTAGTCTTCTAGATCTAAATCTACACTGAGAGCAATAGGTTTCTCTCTTTTCTGAATGAAAACTTTAATATTAATTCAGCCTTAATTGTGAAGGCCTACTTCGCTCGGCTGGGTCCATCGGCTTAAAAACTGTCTAGAGGTCTAGTGTCAACACTGAAGTTGTAGATTAAGACTATAATGAGAGAAGAATATTGTTTTTTTCCTTTCCAATGACGATGACAACAATAAGAAAGTAGGAACCGGAAGTAAAGCTATGGCCCGAATATAGACTTTTGATTAAGTCTGTTTACGATTATTTTCGAGGCAATCATTTTGGATTATTCATAAGAAATTAAACACAGTTAGGCATATACCAAGTAAACGAAAGTTGCATTATTTTCACAGGTTTTATATTTCATTGTCAATGATTCTTGTTTTCTTTCTTGATATCCGTTGATATAAATAAGAACGAAAACGGTCAAACACAAAAGACCCATGTAATTGAACTCGACTTCAAAATTAGATAGCCCGCATCAGCGGGATAATAATTATTGTTAAAACGTTTAAAGTTTCAAGGCACTTAGTACAGGTTAATATGAAATAAACAAAAGAAGAAAACTAAATAGGCTCCCTGATTCGTCGGCATGAAAACAAGAGCTGAAAATTATGTAACCGGGACATGTGCAATGAATAGGATTTTGATGGCCAATTTTTAAGTGTAATCGTTCGTTAATGTGTTACCGATTGTTAATTTAAAATAGCGTTTTATTCATACAAAATATAATTATCTTCAGCTTACAGAGAGAGAGAGGGGGAGAGAGAGAGAGAGAGAGAGAGAGAGAGAGAGAGAGAGAGACAGACAGACAGACAGACAGACAGACAGACAGACAGACAGACAGACAGAGACAGAGACAAAGATGTGCTATGTTTTTATGCAGACATGCTAAAAAAAACTTTCAAACTTATTTGAACTAAATCGACAACCACTTCGAGATTATACTGCGGTTCACAAAGGACTGTGCGTCAGTCCTGCTCACAAACAGGGCGCACATGTCATATTTTCAAGAGGCAACAAAACGGTAGGAGAATAATTTTGTCACCGCGATACAACGTGAACAACATAACACGTGTTAAGCATTTCGATTGGATCGTGGATGAGTCGTTTGTTTGTTTTGTTTTGTTTTTGTTTGTTTGTTATTGTTTTGTTGGGTTTTTTTGTTGTTGTTTTGCTTTGTTTTGTGTTGTTGTTGTTATTTTGTTGTTGTTTTTCTCTCATAAATATCTCATGAGACTTTGTTGGTGATCGTATGTGCTGAGCTATATATGCTGAAGATGTGGTTGTTCTTAATTCGCCACATATGATGCTGCACAAAATCGACTCGTTACACCATTGTCAAGCGCCATTTACCAATCAGCGCATAACCATAATTATGACAATCCGCAGACAACACGACCATCTCCAGGTGTGCGCGTCATTGCGTTTCGTTTCCTCTTGAAGTAGAAACTATCTTACTCGTAGTACGGAATTCGCTCATTCAATAAATTGTTTTACAACGTTAACGCGTATCGTGTAAATGCGTTATAATTGCACAATAATTATGGTAACTTCCATAGCTGTCTCTAATCTTTCTTTTTCTTTTTCTTTTCGATGTTTTCTTCCAACCAATTGGAGATTATTATGGGATCAGAAATGCCCTAAGCTAGTTCAATGTCTCGCAGGTAACTAATTAAAGAATGAATAGGATAATTATATTTTCTGGTATGAAGACTTGTCAGGCCACACTACACTGACGCCTGTCCAATCAATTAATTTAAGGAACAAATTGGTCTAATCGGGTATCAGCCGCGTTCTACCGTTGGACTTTAAAATCCCATATCTGAGCTACGCGACTGTAGCTGTTTTATTTTGCATTTTGTTTGTATGTTTGTGTTCTATTTTGTCTACTTTTTTCGTTGTTGTTGCTGTTGTTGCTTTTTTGTGTGCAAAGACACTGTGAAATGGTGTAACACTGCGCTTTTGTGTGATTTGAATAGGCAAAATACAGCGGTTTATGGAAGATCTTTATGAACCCTACCGCGGTTGTTGTTGTTATGTTTTGGTTTCATTTTCATTATTTAGATATACTTTAGTTTCATTTTCGTTTCAAGACATACACCACTACACTGCTTCACACAAGTTCACAGCTGTACAAAACATGTCAATGTAAAATGTATTAGAATCTAGATTAACATTAGATCTAGATGCATACTAAAAAATTGGACAAAATCACTACTGGCACATATCATCACTGTGCTACAATTTTGGCATAATCATTTTTGATACTTTTGAGATAATCAATAAAAATGTTTTATTTCCCTAGATATTCTCCTTAGTATTGGACATAATTTTTAAAATGAGATAAAGCAAAAACATATGCCCATTTTTAATCTGAATGTTAAGTCAGATAAATCTCATTTTTATCTGTATCACTCAGCTAAATGCCAGAAAATCCCACGCTGTTTCGTGTTGACATGATGACCACTGCCCCACGTTACTGAATGTCGAATGCCTTTGTTTCAGTTTTTGCACGTTTTCAGTACTCACCAATTTTCTCCTACATGAAAAATCAAGATGAATATTCCATAAAACTTAAGCTTTTAGGAATAAAAATAAAAGATGCTGATATTAGATTTTAGACTCATTTACCCTTTATAAATTAAACAATATCACACTCATAAAATAATATAATGATAAGCTTTATTTTTAGAAATATTTTTTTAAAATGTTGTTTATTCATCAATTTTTTTTTTCAGATTGAGACTATGTCAACATGTGTGCTTTTGGTTTGCGTCATCTTCTTCAAAAGCCTTTAAAAACATTTTTTTTTAAACAACTAACTCAGGCTCAGAATGTGATAAAATGCAGAAATTATGGTTCAAAGACAATATTTGCTTTATCATCTGGATCAACAAAATGTGCTGTAGCTGTGCTCAGAGTGTCAGGTCCAAAGTCTTCATTAGCACTTCAACAGATTTGTGGAGGATTGCCCAAACAGAGAATGGCAAGCTTGCGAAAGCTCCGTGATCCTCTTTCAAAGGAACTCTTAGATAAATCCATAGTGATTTGGTTTCCAGGCAAGATGCTTATTTATCTAATATTGTCTGATTTTGAATTTAATTATATATGTTTTATTTTTGCTACAATTTTACCCACCCGTACATTGTTTGTGCAAGTTGTAATTGCCTTAACATTGTCATTGACAACTTACTCCCATCTATGCATTTGTTATCTTGTCTTTTAGACTAATTTTACTTATATTGAAAGCAATTTAAGAGTGAAACGGTATACCCATTTTGAGATTGAATCTATAGGCTAAGCACTTCATTTCACTAAAACTCATGCTGGCAGCTACATTTTCTTAGCAAGATAACTTTTTAAACTTCCTAATACATGTATTATTTAGAAGAAACAAAATCAGGTACAGTTATCGGTTGATGTTTTTTTTTACTGGATAAATGAATTTTGAAAAAGATCTTAGTTTTCAAATATGAAGAACATAGGTTTTTAAAAGGAAAGGAACTATTGAATGCCTCCATGTTTTTATAAAAAAAAAGCAGCAAAAGCTAGTTGACAAAATGGTCAGAGGATTGAACAAGTTGACAATCTTTTTTATAGACTGATCCAAACAATATAGCATCTAATATACTAACAAGGCCATAAATGCAAACTCTTTAAAAGCTGATCCCAAGTCAAAATAGTCATATGTGCCCCAATTTTCTCTAATGCCTAAAGGTCCACAAAGCTTCACAGGAGAAGACTGTGCAGAGTTTCATGTTCATGGCGGGCCGGCAGTTGTCAACTCAGTGCTGAATGCCCTGAGTTCAATTCCTGGATTGTGTCCAGCTCAACCTGGAGACTTTACCAAACAGTAAGCATTTAGAAAAATCAGATATTTTGTTCAGTTTATATCTTTGACTTCAAGTCGACTCTTTACTTTGATATTTTTTGCCACTGCATATTTCTTGTTGTCAATTTACTCTAATACTATCCTGCCCATATTTTTTTTAAACAATTAAGGCTCTCTTTAAGTTTAATAATGTTGCCATCCAATAATGGGTGATGATATTTATGAATCATATATCACCAGAGCTTTTCTCAATGGAAAACTAGATCTAACTGAAGTGGAAGGTTTGGGAGATCTAATTCATGCTGAGACAGAGGCTCAAAGGAAACAAGCACTGCGACAAATGGATGGAGACCTAGGTGTGCTTTACTCTGGTTGGAGACAAAGACTTCTTAAGGTAAGCTGAAATTCAATTTCAGTTGGTAAGAACTTAACCTTGTCCTATTTCTGGAATGTAACAAGGTCAGTCCCTAATAGGAGTTGTATTGTTAAAGTAATCATATAGCTTATGAAGATATTACATTTTGTTCCTCTCTATCAAATTGAAATGCATTTTGAGGCTAGTAAAACTGAAAATATTTTCTTTTTAAAAGTATAATGCTATGAATCTCAATGATTGAAAACAAAAAAATCTGCTCTATGTTATTTCATGACACATTGGCTATACTGTTTGGCCTTACCCCACATTTATTGATTTAGATTTTAAACTTCAACTGATGAGTTTTACATAAGGGTTGATAAATCTTTCATTGTGTTTCTTTTTTTTTTTTTCACTTTTGGGGGAAGTGTTGTTTTTTGATAAATCTAGACCAATCTGCAAAAGTGTTATAGTTTGCACTCTTGAATTTGATACAAATTTTGGTGATAAAATTTTAGCTACCGTGAATAGTTTCCTCCCGTTGTATCAATGGTTTAAAATATTTCTGTCCACTCAGTGTTTAGCAAATATAGAGGCTTTCATTGATTTTCATGAAGAGGAGAACATTGAAGATGATATTCTAGAGTCAGGTGAGCTGCCTAAATAAAATTATTATTAATATGCCAAGCAAGCCTATGTGCTAGACAATGAAATACTTTCCTTTTTTCTCTTTATGCTTTGCTTTAATTTGGTTACTGGTTATGCCTTTTTTAATTTATCTATGTGCATTGATTTGGAAATAGATTCGAGATAAATTTTTGTGACACTTTTTGGTTGTTACTTGATAGTCAGGTTTTACGTATGTGTTGTGTTATAAAACACTAAATTTCCTTTTTTTTTTAAGTTACTTTGTCAAGTTTGAATTGAATTTGTATATCTTTACAGTTTTATCTGAAACGACTGTTATACGTGATGACATCTTGAAACACTTGAATGACAGTCGCTGTGGTGAAAGATTAAGAGAAGGGCTCAATCTGGTCATCGCTGGTGAACCTAATGTTGGAAAGAGCAGTCTTTTGAATTCAATATGTAAGGATCTCCACATCACTATAGTTTTGAAACAAATTTTATATGAATTTTATGGATAATAAATGAGTATGTACATAACTTCTAGAATAATTTTAATGGAAGGGTGAAAATTTATTTCCTATCTTTTGTCTATTCTTTTTTTGTGTGTGCACTGGTACAGGTACTATTAGTTGTTTTTTCTTTCTATGCTTTCTTTTGTAGCCAGGATGGAACCATTCAATTCTGAAATTATAAAAGATTTGCTTGTAGTAATAAGTGTTTGGTTCCTTAATTTGTTCCTGTGTATTGTTATGTTCTTTTTTTTTTTTAGCACAAAGTACATTTTTTTTTTTTAATGAGATTTTGCCTTAAGTATCTTGAATTTTCCACAAAATTAGTTCATATTTTTCTGAATTTGAAGCAAAGTAACTAAATATTTCATGTATTTAGTTATATTAACATTCATTGCCTCAGTAATTTATTATCAGGCCAACGACCAGCTGCAATTGTATCACCTATAGCTGGCACTACCCGTGACATTGTGGAGACGGCGCTCAACATTGCAGGTTATCCTGTTTTGTTTAGTGATACAGCAGGACTCAGGGAGACAAACGATCCGATTGAGAGGGAAGGTGTAAATCGAGCTTTAGACAGGTAATTTGCAAGTTCCATTAATGTGATTATCATAAGGTCGCAATGTATCTTATTTTAAAAACTCAGATTTCTAATAGTTGGCTGTTGACCATGAATCCATGAATAATTATGACGAGAATGTGTTTCAAGTGTCAAATTATTCACAATGTTAGTATCCACAAAAGTGTCTGTATTGTGTTTTTTGTTGTTTTTTTCATGGAGAGAAATTGAATATCACTATCTACTGACTCAATCATCTTGCATAATTATATACCATTAGTAGTTTTGCCCTTGTTGGGCTGGTACACATATAATAAACATGTCATGGCTTTTTCTTTATTTAGGTCATTTACAAATAGCCTACATAAAAATCGTGTACGTATATCACACTTCTCATTCATCTGCATTAAAAATCTGATAGTGCAATAATTGAAGATTAAGAAAAAAAATTTTGTTTGTCCTGTGATATAGAGTAAAAAACTCAATATTAGTTTTCGTTTAAATCTGAGTGTGATCTCTTAGTCTTATGATCTCGACATTTTAATGGGCATCCTATTTTAGCAAGTTTATATAATATTTTAAATCCATCTGTCCAGCTCTTGAGATTGATTAGGCAAGCATGTGGCCACTTACTTTTTCCACTGTTGAAGGTAATAAAACATGAGAAAAGGGATATCCATTTGATTGGGGATAGATCATTAGAATTGAATGAGGTATTGAGTTATGATCTTTTTACCTTTAAAATAGAATTTATTTAGTGTTCAATGTTTGAGAGTTATGAATGCAATAAGTGATAATGATATTGTTTTATTTTTTCACCTTTGCTATTACCTTATGAAAATTGCTATAAAATAATATATTTTTTTTTTCCATTTCAGAATGTTGTCTTCAGATTTGAAAGTATTAGTTGTGGATGCTACTAAGCAAGCTAATATTTTAGCTGGAGAGATTCAACTAAAACATTTTGTAATATCATATCTGGAAGAATTAAGCCATTTTGAAAAATCACTACCCAGTGATGACATTTCAAATGGAGACTTGTCAAGCATATTTGTGGTTCTCAACAAAATAGATTTGGTAGATTCAGCTGATTTTTCTGAGTTTCTTAACAGAAATGGCGATCATGTCTCTGCAATCTCTTGCATGACAGGACAAGGATTTGATGACTTCATGGAAAAGCTTGTCAAAAAGATTAAAAATTTGTAAGTTAAGAAGAGTTTTTGTTTAAAAAACTTATCTATCCACCGTAGTTGCGTAAGCAGAAAAAAAAAATCGACAAGGCAAAGGAACATTAAGTATTAACGCTAACTTTGGCAAGCATTCTCCAAAATTTCTATATAACATGTTTTGTTTTGTGGAGGAGAGATTAGAATTTGCTCACCCCCATGTCTCCATAGAGTAAACCTCAATGATCATAGTCTTGCAATTACAATTTACACTACATTGGTCCTGGTCTTGGAGGAGGTCTATGAATTGAGCCCCACCCTAGTTTATTTTATTACTGGTGTGGTTGGTGTCACTGTCAGTATAAGTTAACCAAGTTCTGGGTAAGCCTCTCTTGGATTCTGTCACAGTACAGGTTTCTATACAAATTATTGATAGAGGCTTGCTTTCTCCCATTAAAAATATTCACTTGATATTTGACTCTTTGAGTCAAGAACAAATACAATAGTTATGATTTTTCTTCCATGGCAGGTGTATTTATATTGTACTGCTAATCTAGCATTGAAGTTGATTGTAATCTTATATTTATCCTTTTTCTTGTTAGAAGTGTCATATGGCCACAGCTTCTTGTTTAGCCTGTCAAAATAAGATGTTATCCTCCTTTTTTGAAAACCAGGTGCGGAGATCCTCTACAAGGCAGTCCAAGTTTGACCCACACCAGATACAGACACCATCTAGAACAATGTTGTTTGCATCTTTCCAGATCACACGATTTACTTTCACGTGATGTGGTATTGGCTGCAGAGAGACTACGGTTGGCTGTTGGAGAAGTTGGACTGATCACTGGTGCAGTGTCAGCAGAAGATATTTTGGACGTAATATTTAGGGACTTTTGCATTGGAAAATGATGGTGTAATAGTGCTACTTATCAGAGATTATGATATAAATGAGAGTTATGCTTGTATCTTTATTTCATTTATGAAAATTCGAGCTGCACAAACTTAATAAAACTGTGTCAATAACATTCTGCAAATTCTTGTGTTCTTGATTTTCTATAGCTTCTAAAACGTTTTATTCTATCATTTAAATATCAAAGTACCCTAGATCAACATTTTAAGTGCTAAATTCATGATGATCAATGCTAGAATCATTAATTAAAGATGAACATGTAATATTTCTAGATGAAGTATTAAGGGAAAGAAGCGAGAACCAGAATTTTTATGTGAAAACAATTTTTTGATAACTGATCTTCTAAAATTATGCGATCAATAGTTTGAATGTTCTACACATTGAATTAAAATTATTGACCTCATGGTTCCAGTATCTGCTTATCTTTGTGTGAGATTGATGATAAATATTATGGCTTAACCCATTCAAGACCAACTGAATGTGCATGCACAATATTGCTTCTTTGTAATAATCTAGAAATAGAATAGTTTTGGGTCTACATATGCTCACAGTGTCTATGATCCATTCACCTAGAATCACACCAAAGTCAATTAATGTGAAGACGTTCAACTCCTCAATTTTATTGAAGATACTTTGAGAGTGATCTTTTATGTCTTTATTATGCAATTAGCAGTCCAAGGCCAGATGCAAAGGGCAATGATCGTTAAAATGTACAAAAGCTTGCGAAGAAAAAAAACGCCATGTTGCTATTTTTATCATATAATTCTTTGATTAGACTAAAAAATGACTCCCAAGCAGGGTGATGTTAGGTGGAGACAGATGTATTAAAGTAAAATAAAATTGATGTGATAACACACAGCAAATATTTTAGTTTGTGAACATTTCAACTTTTACGTTACATTATTTTAAGACACACAGACAAAGCATTATTTTCTTAAATAAACCCCTTACACAAAGATTGTCATAAATTATTTATTTCCCAAGAGTTTCTCTAAAGTGTATATTTTGTTCTTTTAAAATGCATTTTGTGAATACACAGTTAATGCTTAAATCTAGTAATAATGCATTCAACCTCAAAATTGTTTTACATTGGAAGTTATAATTAAAATCATTAATTATGTGTCCAGAGATTATTCCTCATTTAAAAAAAAAATGTCACAAAAAGGTGCGTGAAACTGAAATATCAGCTATTTAATCATTGAATGCTGCACTTTGAAAAGGCTTTTTTATAAATGCTGATGACAAAATAAAAGACTTTGACCTAATCCTGTCAATGACATGTTCCAAATTAAAGATCTAAACTCAAGAAAAGGAAAATTAGGAGCTTTTCTGATAATCTCTTGAAAAAAATAAAGCTATACAGTAGAACTCGAATAGAACAGACTCCGACTTCATACATTCAACAAACAGATTTCTTTTCTTTGATTTTAGTAAACTATAAAAAGGTGCAAATTTAAAGGAATACCAGACAACGGGAATAGTACTGACGTTTTTTAATAAAATTTTGAAGATGTATTGTCCTTACTAAATAACAATGCATATAAAAGAAGGTCGAACTGGTAAAAAAATAGCTAAAAAACCCCACTATTGACAGGAATAAAAACAATTCCACCCAGATAACAAATAACTTTTCTTTTGTTCCCACACACATTCATAGTCAAGTTACTTAAAAAAATAACAATCAATACATCGAATCAGTCTTGGCCAGAGATAGAAAATATTTTAGCTAGTGATCAAAAAAGAGAAACACACCAACAATCATGATAAGAGTTACACAGCAAGAATCCAAGACAACTGTAAGAGAAAATTCATTTGATTTGTTAAATATTTATTTAAAAAATGATTTACCAACTTACCATTTCTAACAGTTCAAAGAACAGGAGAAAAGCAAAGAACTTTTTTGTTAGTTAAGTATGTACATCATGATACTAGGATGTGAAGCATTGATCCCATCAGCAAAGATAGAGAAAAAGACACAAAGTGATATACCTATATATAAAATGATATGCCTTTAAAGACTTTTGGGCAAATTATTGTATAGATTGTGGAACCTTTAACATTTGACCCATGCCAAAAAATGTAAATGGTAAGACCATTTAAATGTACTTGCATTAAATAGACCACTGTGCAACTACAAGCAGTAAGATTGAGGGGCAGGCAGAGAAAGAGATTGGAACTTTGGAAGACAATAAAATGGACAGGTTAAATTTCAAAGTTGAAAGAGCCCAATTTGTTGCCAGTTAAAATGTATGCATATATTGAAATCTACAGGTAAACGCCACTGTGTAATTATCATAGAATTAACACTAGCTTTTGATCCATTTGATGATAAATTCATTCAGGAACCATCGATAAAGATTCACACAGTGCAAAAGAGAAATCGGTTATTAGTGTTAAGGAATATATTTTAACTAGCCAGTATAATGGAATGTGGATTAAGGGATTTATGTCTTTGCTGATAGAAAAATTATACAACAGCCAAAATTGACCTACTCATTATGGCTTTATGCAAACTTATCTTAACACTTATTGGCACATTGGATGAAACGAAGTTTCAAACGACAGTAAAAAAAAAAAACCCAACAAAAAACAATATCACTCATAAATATTAGAGGTTATCACATTGATTATTCATAAAGTGAAAAAGCGATATATATAAATAATATATGTTGGCATAGTACAACTGTAGTAAAAATGAATGCACCAGCAGCATTAAAAAAACTCCCACAGTGAAATATTTTTTGTTCAACCACTTGGAAATAGGTAAAATCAACATAAAATAAAGTCATTTTGCATCTCGTGCAGAGTATAAATTCAATGTCGGAGAAAGAGAATAGGATTTGGCAGATCGCAAACTCAAAATGGAGCTGCACTTTGAGAAGGAATGTTTAGTGAAGGACGACCAAAAGAGATCAAGTGAATGTCTTGAGGATGCACATGACTGTAAAGTAACAATTTTCTAACTATTGGAACATTATTTACCCAAGGGGTCTTACTGATCAGTTTATCATTTTCTGAAGAACATGTTGACTTTTAGAGGTAACCTATTGACTCGAGAATACTTTCTCTGTAAACATGCTCTGTAAACAACCTAATACTGAAATATCAGTATGAAAAAATACATATAGGGCCAGCTTAGTTGACATTTAGAGGCAACATTGTGAAAGAATTTGAAATAGCTTTAACTTAAAAGGAAAAGGCAAGTCATCAAATTTGAGATGTGACCGTACTACTACCTATCAAAGATTTTCAGGCAAACTAAATTTATCAAGTTGAGTGAAAAAAAAAAAAAATCCCTCAATGGTGTATCGAATCAGATGTGAAATGATATTAAAATTTCTCCTACAGATTTATCAGGATCAAATGGTGCTAGGCTAAGTTACATGATGTGTACATTTCACACATTTTACAACCTGCCACAGTTTTATGGATAAAGCCTCTCATTGAGTTCTAGATTTCTCATAATTTTTTTTTTTTAAGTAGAAAACTTGTTTTTAAAAAAACGCATACATTATTGAAGGACAGTGGAATTACTTTAAGTGGCAAAGATAACTGCAACTTTTGCATGAAATAATTAATTTCCTTTCTTGAAGACAAAGAAATTATAAATAAAACAGAAAATACGACCACATATTCGTATTTCAGGATTCACATTATACGTACATTGTATATAAAATAATATATAAAAGTCTTCCCTCAAAATTACCAGTATAAAAAAATAAAGCCCTCAGTAAAAAAAAAAAAAAAAACAAATGACAGAAATACAAGGAAAATTCCTTCCTTGTATAAAGCTTTCATGTATTTAAAATTGTCTGTGCAATCTCCAAGAAACATGAAAAACACACATATAGAGAGATAGAGAGAGAGAGAGAGAGAGAGAGAGAGAGAGAGAGAGAGAGAGACAGACAGACAGAAACAGACAAAGAGACAGAGAAAGAGAGAGACAGACAGAGTGCATGCGCATGTTAATTGTTAGGAGTGGAGGTCACTGTTGCTAGTTTTCATTCACAGAAATTATGAAGGTAAAGCAATTCCCCTTGAGAGTTGTTTTCATCAATATTTGTTGTTACACTGTTTGCAAAAGTAAGGCATGAAATTATCACGTAATCAATTGATATACATCTTTTATATTTAATTTTTCAAAGCAGGACATGACAAAAAATCTGAAATGTCAGCCTAAACCAAAAAGCATTGGTTGGGGAAAACGTCATCATAAAAATCATGTTGCATAGATTTTTCTTGGATCCCTGTATAAAGTTAAACAAAAATTCCGTAAACTCTTTGAATTCTCAGTAGAGTTCAACAATGTCATTCAAACACCTTCAAAGGACAGTTGTTGTGAAAATGTCAACAATATTTTCTTTTGCATATTTGAATAATGTTTGACATGTTTGCAAACTTTTATGAAAACATGCTTTTAAAAACATCTTTTTTTTTTAAATATATATATATTGCATAGGCATCAGATGAATTCCATGCAAACCTAAAAGAACTGAAGAGAGATTTCAAAGTTAAATGAAATATGACACAAATTTTCAGTGGTACCCTGTTCTCAAGTAAAAAACAACTCAGCCTTAGAACGCTAAATAAAAAAATTGAACAAAATTTTTCAGGTAATGTAAATTTTAAACATTAAAACTTGTTCAAAAATCCATCTAATTAAAAAAAAAAATAATGAGGGAAAGAAAACCATATTAATGTTGTTGGTTCTTTTTTAAGAAGTATGAAATATGTTAAAACAAATCTTGCTTGAAGTCAAGTGATCAGGAAGATGTAGGATCATTTCTTGCCACTGAGTTCATTATGCCTCTTTGATCCCTGCCACTTGCATGAGAAAAGTAAATACAATAAAACTGAGTTGTCTGCCATGGTTTCAATTCATAAAATTATAAATAAAGTACACTTCTAAATATACATACCTATTGCACATGCTTTGAATAAAAAAAAATTTTTTTTTAAAGCATTTTCCCTCGCACTCTACTATAATTCAAACGTACAGCAGTCCCAGCAAAATTAACATCCCTTGAACCCAAGCCTTTTTCTTACCAATGCTCTATATTGTCTTTCATATTATAAAATTTACAATCACCATCATATAATTAATGTAAAAATTCAGTACAATTGCATTTATAAAAAAAAGCCACATGAGTATGTTGTAAAATTCCTAAAATATTATTCATAAAATAAAATACTAATACCTTTCTATAAATGTCACCTCTTGTATATGCTATACTTATACACAAAAAGTTCTTAAATCATTAAAGAAAAAGTAATAAGAGAAGCAAAAAGATTTAATAAATCGAGACAATTGTTTTGCATTTAAGGCAAAAGTACCATCATTATGTATTTTGTTTTAATGTGAATGTTTAAATTATGATTTCTTTTATGTTAAGTTAATAGCGTACAGAAATATATATTGAATAGTTTGGGAGTCTTAAGTTAAAAGAAATAGTCTGAGATTGCTATATTTTTTTAGATCATGAGGAAATAGACTCAATTGATTTAATATTTTTGTTGTTGTTTTATTTTTAATTCGATAGGATCTGAGAAATTTGCTAATATTGGTTGTGATATATTCTGCTTACCGGTATTTGTTAATCAACACATTTCAACAACGTTTGTTGCTATTAATGATAAACCTGGCTCTCAGTATGAATAATGCCTATTCATTTGCTGAAACTGTAAGGGTTTTCTTAGTTTAAGTCCTTATGTAAAATGTAATTTATGTCAAAATAAATAATTTTTATACTTACATTTCACGCGTCAAAAACGTTTAGTTATCTGAAAATAAAAATGTAACAAAACTCATTAGTCAACACTGAAGTAGAATAGAACACTTTTTTTTTGTACTGCTTCCAAATTAACATAAAAACTTAAAAGTCAACATTTTCTTCGAACTCACAATAACAGAAATCTGTTGAAGAGACCCAAAAGAATAATTCTATCGTTTTTAGAGATATCTTTTCCATGCATGTAAATTATAAATATTTGAAATAAATTGAACGCATGTTTTTTTCTGTTATTTCTACAGCTAGGGACAATAAAAGAATGATGCACAAAGCAGAACAAATCTGTATCAATTTTAAGAAAAAAAAGAGTCCAGTTGTAGTTTAGGATCCGATCCATATATATATATATATATAAAAAATTAAAATATGGACAAAATTTTAAACCACATTAACGAAGAAATTGCTCAATTTCAAAGTACGTTTATTATTTATAGTAACATTTTCCACCCCAATCTTAGTATTGTATAATTCAGGTATTCCTAGAAAAAAACCTAACCACGACTAGACTATTTTTGTGAGATCTCCAGAAAAAGTCTTTGATTTAAGATGGCTATATCTTTAATTCTTTGAAGAACGGTTGCTGCTTTTTATTTAATGTGCTATGGCTCATTCTTTAAGGGGTGAGCTGTTTTTAAAACATTGTAAGTACTAGTTACAAAATAAAAGCAATAGATTTTATCATACTCAGGATGGCTTTACAGGTCTATGACACATCATGACTCTAATGTGGTACCAAAAAAAAAGTTATCTCTCCTATTTTAAGAAAAAAGCTTTTGCAAAGCTACTTGTATTAAATTTGCTTTTTACTCTAGTTATTTGTTAATTGAACACTCTTTAACAATTGGAAAGCAAGGATAAAAGAGTTATCAAACTTCAAGCCGTGAATGAAAAGAAACAAAAATGCGAAAAAGGAAGCATAATTAGAAGCAATAAAACTATTGGTGTTGATGGAATAGTAATTATAAACATAAATTTCCGGAAAATTGGCATCCCTGATAAAGAGGCAAGGCAGTCCAAAAAACAAAAGTAATCATAAATCGCAGAGAAAAACATATTTTACCCAGCGGGAATGAAGAAAAAAAATACTGCACTAAGCTGCAAATAATAAAAGACATAATAATGGTAAAAATAAAAGCATAATATATATAAATAGAGATAGACGGAAACATTATAGAATGCAAATTGAAAAGAAAAAAGGAAAAATCAAAAGACTATCTACACCTGATAAGTCAAATAAACTAGTGTGCAGTGTGATTGGTGTCAATTAAAAAATTTCAATTTATACGATGCAAAAATCTCACCCTTGGGTTCTTGAAAGATGACCTCTGGAGAATTTTTTGAATTGTCTTTCGTTTCAAAATGCCGCACCATATCTCCTTCATCTTCAAAGGCAGCTTGTTTCGGCCCCTCTAAGCTCTGAGAATGATCAGTTCCAGGATTTACTTCTGGAATTTCTCTCAGTGGTACACCTTGTCCTTGACTTTCCTCCTTAGGCTCAAACTTGTTACCTCTAAGAGATTCCAGGAGATTTTTATCAGCATCAAATTGTTTAGACTTGCCATCTAACTGAACGTTTGTCTTATCTTGTTCTACTGATGAGCCTTGTCTTTCAAAGCCTTCTTGTTCCTCTTGTGGGTTTTTTTCTGTATCAATGTCATCGTCCCCATCATACAAACCTACATCAGGTGCATTGTCAGCCATGTGAGAGTCAACTATTTCAGGGTTTTTTTCACTTTCCCGCTGTGCATGATCAACTGAGTCTTGAGGGAAACTTCCATTTCCATCTTCTCCGTGATGGCTAACCTCATCAACCTGCCTGTCAAAGACTCCAGTGGCTACAGTCTCCTGGTTTGAAGTAATTCTAGAGTTTCTCTGGTAGGGCAGATCAATAGCTTGAGCGTTGTCAGCTGTTTGTTAGGAGACAGGAAGAGTAAAGTAGCTTTGCCATAAAAGCTATTACCATGGAACAGAAATTCATCGTTCCAATTGATCGCATGTTCTTTGTTACATACAACATATTGCTTAAACATTTATCAACCAAACCCAAGAGGATTAGAATCTAAAGAAATACAAAAAGCTTGTTTAAATCTTCATTTTTTGTTTGAAGGCAGTATTGATTCAAGTGAGCCATTCTCAAAAGGTCATGGCAAGTCTCATAGGCTGATTTAACATCTCGTCTCAACTACTTTCAACCATTGTTTCGATAAAATGCAAAGTTGTTCCCTGTAGAACTTATTTGATGAAATAAAAAGTAGTTTTGGTGCATGCCCAAAGTTTCAAAAAGCACATCTTTTCCTGTAAAAGTTATCATATATTTTACATTAATATGTCACACTCACACACAAAAAGCAGGTTTCCTTGGTACTTGTTTCCATTACTTGCAATGTTTAAGCAAGAAAATTTTGATGTTTTTCCAAAGCCAATATCGAATTAAGTGCTTAAATTTAGTGAAATATTTGACTTCAATAATTATATCACAGATCTAATCTTTCAATTACCCTTCCAGTGTCACAAATTGTGTCACTCATAGACATAAACTTGATTCCTTTGTTTGCAATTGCAATAATAAAACATGCTTTTTTACACACCTAGTATCAACCGGTTTGTCAATTTCAACCTCCAGTTTAGATCATTAGTGACGCCGGAATGCGAGTGTATAAACAATGTTTCAAAGCCTTGCTTATCACAATCATGATTATTTTTATTTATGTTAGAGTAAATAGAGATCCGTTAAATTTAATAGATCTTTCATTTAAGAGCCACGTAAGCTGCAGGTTGATATATAAGTCATCAACCATCAGCGTCTAACGCCAGAAAAATAGAAAATTGTATAGATCTAGGTTTGAGATTGCTGATACCTAAGACATTAAGAGACTTTCTAAAACATCAATTTTAAAGGTCTTCTAAAATATCCACAAAAACAAATCTGGATCTTGATTTAGACATTTCCAAAGTTTTTAAACTGACTTTTGGTAGAAGAGTGGTTGGGGTTTAATTTTAAAAGAATAAAGTAAGAAAACATTTTTTTTTTAATTTGGCCAAATGTTTTTTTTACCGTTTTTACTAGCTGTGATTGTGTGGTAGCAATGTGCCAAATTGATCAATCTAATTGAAGTGTGTGTCATTAAAAATTAACTGACAATAGGAAAAGCAATACTAAGTTGTTTCTTTTAATCAAATAAATATAGTCACGGGATTAACATCTATGGAAACATAATTACAAGCTTAGACTTTTAGGACATTATGAAATAAAGTAATCAAAATTCTATGACAAATAAACAGTTAAACCATTTCAAATGTTACAAGTTTGGTGTAATTTTAAAAAAGTGACATTCCTGGAAGCCCGAACATTACTTTTTAAAAATGATTGAAGCATACTTATCTCGTTTGTTACATGAAAATTTTGACATTTATTACCCCATAGTAAGTGACTCCTTTCCAGTCTCTGGTTGGCAAAAGCATAAAAATTGTGGCTTGTGACAATTACGTCGAGAAAGCTAGTGACCAGTTAAGATGTATGATGCATTGCCCCCAACAAATTATGATAAATGAGTTTAAAATTTATTCCTGATGCCATTTTGTGTCATTATAAAAGTGTAACATCGGAATAAGTATCATGATGTTTTTTTGCAAGGAACACAGGCAATCAAACTCAAGAAAGCTATTCCATAATGTATGCCATTAAAAGGTTATAATAGCTTAAAAGCTATTAACACAAAAATGGAGCTGAGTTTTTCCCAATGTTATGATGACAGAAATGTAAATCAATAAACTTACCATTCTTTTTAAACAACTACATGTTTATATAAATTGTTAGCCATTTCTTGTTATTTTGAGGTTAAAATGATACAAATATGTGTTTAATATGCTAAATTATTAGTGATTATTTGCGTCATCCGTAACGCCTGGACAAATTTGTGCAGTGTGGATTGGCAATAACTCAAAAACAATAATGAAAAAACTCTCTCCTAACTTATTTTAAATAAAAATACTATGGTTCAAAATTTGTATAACCTCACCTTTTGAGAGTGGCTCATATGGTTTGTGACAATTTGATTAAAATCACAGGGAAAAGAAGGGCAATTCTCATAAATAGAATGATCTTTGAGAAAAAAAAAGAAATAATAAAAAATGGAAAGAGAACAAAATTAAATCGGTAAGAGAAAAAAAAAATCTAAATCAGATAAAAATTTAGCTCTCATATTCAAAGAATTATTTTGTACTATTGATAAACAGGTACCAATTAACATAACTTCACTTTTCACCTCATGCTTTTTGTATCAGTGTAAACTCCCTCCTTTTACTTTGAATAAGCAAACAATACCTGGTCCACAGTTACAAACCTAATTCACTTAAAAAATGTCCACAAATAAAAAATATAAAGGTGAAAATAGGTAGACAAGAGCGCACATCACACTTAAAAGCACCCTTTAGCTGTAAGCTCCAAGAGGAAACAAAATTGTATTGCTATCCTCCAGAATTGTATTGAGTATTCAAGAAATCAATTACCTTCAGGCTTCTTTGGTTCCTCTTTTGACGACTCCTTGTTAATTGAATTACCGCCGGCTGGTTCTTTTAAATTTGAATCATTCTTTGCAAAGTTGGTTTTGTTAGTGTCAGGCACTTCATCAGATGGTTTATCTGGCTGAGGCTTATCTTTTGGCTTCTCATCTGCTGGTGCTAGGCTGAAAAATAGACGAAGGTAAGATAAAACAACTTGCATAAATTTTTCAAATTTTAGCCAACTGATAAGTCTTCACTAAACTCTTATGCTTCCAAGATGAGGGATCCAGTATCTAAATTCTCTAGTAGAAAGCAACACAATGCAAAAAAGCCTTCTTAGACAATAGAAATTAAGATAAAATAGGATTTAAAAAGAACAATCGGTCTATGTGTAATCAGCCAAAATTGATTGTCTTCACTAATATAGATATTGTCTCTGATTTGATATAGTGTTCAATTCTAAAGGCTAATATCCTCCATACTGGAAATATGACTCTCATCTAAGAAATTCAAAGTTGTAGAAAAGTGTCAACTTGAAGGAACGGAAAGGTTCTTCATGCATTCATAAGAAGTGACAAACACATTTGAAAAGAAGATATGATCATTTTCAAGAGAATACAATTTTCGTTTTTGCTTAACTATGACCTCCTAAATCATATTAAATAACAGTTAAAAAGGGCGCATAAACAGCTTCTCTCTAGAATACTGAAGAACTGCCCTTTTAGAGTTTGAAAAACATATGTCTTAATTGAAAAATGTTCAAACAGGGGTGATAAATGGTGCATATCTCACATGTTTATTCCCTCCATCAGTTTGTCAGCATCTAGCTGATCTTTGGCGAGAGCTTCCTGCATCTTGCTTGATCCAACAAGTTTTGAAGCAGATCTGAGTACCTGCTGAATAGGAGCCTGACACGCTCTAAAAACAGTGATGAAGAGAAAATAATGTAGTTTAGTAAATGACAATAATATGACCATTTCAATTAATTTTAACAATATAATGCTAATTTTTTTACCCATAAAGCGTGGCGCACCAGATGACTGCCTTGCAGTGAAAGAATTACTGGTTCAGCTTGCGGCTGCCCCACTGGTTTAGCACCTCCTAACTGGGTACTGCCGGGTGCCAACAATCTACCACTGGTAGTGGGCCTTAATTCATCCTTTATTCCTCCCTTTTCAATCACGCGAGAAGCTCATGAATGGGTGCACATGCTCTTAAAGGGTTAACCTTTGAAATCAATGAATAGTTTGGAGGATTCTCAGCCTCCCTGCACATTATGACGGTTATAGCATTGATGATAGCCTGGATTTCTAAGAAAGTGGAAGGCTGAGGAAGGAGCAAGATATCCTTTATAAAGATCTTTGGTAACCTGGTGGTGTTTAGTCCATGTGTATAAAGACAGTTGGACCATTGAAGTAGGGGAAGATGGTGATGAAAGCCACGCTTGGACTGATTCACATAAAAGTGGCAAATGCTGCCCCATGAGACAGAAAGACAGACACACAGACACACACACACTGATGTGAAATAGGCGCTGGCCACAATGCACGTTGAATTCAGACCTATTCTATTTGTGTGACTGGGCTTGTCGTTGAAATTGACTCACTTTTACACTGTACTGAGTTTATTTGGATAGTAGACCGCCATGTACTGTAACTGCCGGTGCTTCGCTTGATAATCTTTGATCATTACCGCCTTACGTATGGCCTGCGTTGTCAAGCAGACATTGCGATACTTGGCAGGTGGCAAAAAATCTGGTTTCATATTTTTCTAGTAATCCATGGGATGTAGATATAATTAAATTTAAATATTATTATCGTTGGCTTAGTAGGGGCGTAAAGATAGCTCAGTCTCCAGTGCTCAGGACTGAGGAGCAGGAGGTCCAAGGTTCAAATTTTTGGTGTCACCGCTTTTTTTCGCCCATATCTGTTGGAAACCTATGGGACATAACATTTATTTGAAGATGGAATTTTTTGCAATATACTGCATCATATATCTCTAGCGTTAGTGCTTTGGATTGATAAGCAGGATGCAAACGTTTCGATCCTCAGCAGATATTTCCATTTCTGTATTGTAGAACTCCCAATTTGGGCTGCAAGGGTTCTAGACGCACAACCCTTTCACTCAATAGATGTACAGGACAAATGTTGCCCCATGTAAAAAAGGATTCGAACTGAAACATATCACACCCACAGCTATTTAAAATTAAATTAGTTTCATTGTGATCACCTGCAGAAAAGAGAGTAATAACTATCTTCTCCTTTATTCCTCCCACACGATTAATAAAAAGCAGAAACAAACAAGATAGTAAAATCAACCAACTTCTCAGCGCAAAAGAAATATAATTATAGTTTTATGAAACCAACAACACTCAAGTTAGTTAATCAGGTGAAAAGTCATGCCACAGCCCATTTTTTCACACCAAGTCACCCGTACCAGACCCAGACTGGCCATCTGACCATTGGACGGCCTTTAAAGTGCCGCAGGGGTTAATAACAGTTTGAAATACAATGTTTGACACTTTCTAGCATTACAACTGGAACAAAAAAGCAGGACCCAAACCCTCCTTGAATTTCTAATAATCAAAACTCACAATGGTAAAAGCCCTAACTGTTTCTCAATTGTTAATCACGTGTTTTATTTTTTTTAAACACCCCTGAACATTTTTATCTCTCCCTACTTTAAATTACTGAACTAGCCATAAAGGTGTATATGTGTAAAGAAAACCACATGCACACACACAAAAAACCACTCACTCCATGCTACAGGATGCAGTTTTTTCTCTCTCCTCATCAAGTGTGCGCTGTAAATTACTTTTTTCTGCTAAATACACAGATACACAAAAAGAGAAAAAAAGAGCAATTTTACTTACATTTCAATTGCATTTTGTAAAGACGCTAATAAATGTTGCATGTCAACATTATAAATATGGGACACTATACACACAAAAAAATATTTCTAGAGCAGATCAGATAATAATATTATTTTAATCTACAACTCAACGTATTCTTTTACCTTAAGTCAATTAAATAATAACAAAAACTTTTAGGAACTGTATCAAGACTGTTGATGAAAGCTTTGATTACAAATCTCACAGATTGAATTGAAACAAAAGCTAGCCGTTTATAATGATAGGAATAAAAATGATTGGTTTGAGAAAAGTATCCTTTATATTTTACATGTACATGTACATCTATTAAAAATCAGGGACAAAAAAAAAGAAAATCTCCCATACAAAATGACTTGCAGGTAATTGAGTGTAACTTTACTATGAAAACTATGCTTTCTTTTTTTTTTTTTTTTATCAATATTAGTTTAACAGATGTGAAATTCAACAATTTGACATGACATAAAATGCATTTTGGCAGCAATAGTTCAAACATACCCTTAAAAAAATTTCAAGGAAGTTTAAAACAAAATGACAATCCCTAATGTGCTGCATTTATGAAAGGCAAATAGAGGACACTATTCAACATCTAAAAAGAGAACCAATACATAATTTATTTGTAAAATTATTGAAAACAATATGTACCCTAATACCTTTAGAAAACTGCAGGATTGTCCTTTTTCAGGATTTTAATACCAACAGAGGTAACTTCCCTGGCATGCACTTCTAATTATTTAAAGATAATTATGGATCTCCCAAATACTAACTATTAATTAGGGTCAAGGACTTGCATTATCTCTTCAACCTTTGATTCACAAATGTATGCTTGTTTCCCCTTTATTTCTTTTAATACAAATAATTACCATTTGTAGATTCCAGATCCTTCTGAACCACAGACAACTTTTCATCACAACGTTCCTGGTGTAGGACAAATACAAAATATATAATATATATATCATCAAACAAATTCTATTAAAATTCTATCTACAATGACAGTTGACACTTTTATTTTTGTTATAATATTACACCTTCCTTTAAACTTAAATGAAAAAAAATAACATTAAATGAGGTCTTCAAACTTACCATCAATGACTTTTGCTTCTCTTCATCTGCCACTTTTTGAGCTATATCAGCTTTCAAAGAATTAATCTCTTTGTCCTTGGCTCTGCAATCACTATTTATTTGGTTTGATTCAATTTGCAAGGCAGACATCTGTGACTTCAGAGATGTCATGGACTTCTCAAGATCAGAACGCTTGCTCTCTGTGTCTCTTTTTTCCAAGCGAATGGCCTCCAATTGATTGGACAGGTCCCCATTGGAGCTGGATAAACTGTAATAGCTGTACCCTAAAAAGCTAAATACAACCAGAATTCCCACAAGAACAAATGGAGGTGTACGAGTCGGGGCTCTTTGTGGTGCTCGACTATTGGTGGTCATTTTGGTCTCTTGATCTGGATTTAAGGAAGCAAATTACATAATCGAGATATTAAAAAAGAGTCTGTTTAATAAGCTGTTTTTTGTTGAAAGAGATTATTATTTCATAATTCTGCTTAATAAGGAATAGATTCCTTTATGAGAAACACCCCCAGGCAAAATCATTATAAACCAGAAAATAATGAAAATTCAATGGTTTTAAAGTGCAATGTATTAAAATGGGATTTTGATGTAAATGTGTGGATGGTACAGGGTATATTAGTATTAAAAGCCCACAGGAGACCAAAGGGCACAGGTTTGAAAATGGGCTATAGAGAAGGACGCAAAAGAGATCTCTACATGCCATTCCCACGAGATGACAACCCAACAGAAGCGGACAGAGGAAAGTGAATTGCTTAACTTGCAAATGCCAGCATACATTTTTGCATGTTATGAGTTAGACATTGAATTTGTCCCAATGCGGATAAAGGGAGAAAAAAGGGGGTCTGGGGGACCGTGTCCCCCACTCAAAAAATAAAAAAGCAGGGGGTCTGGGGAACGTACAATTTTTAAGGAAGAAAATTGTAAATTACAGTTTTCATCCTTTTCATGACATCGTATGTAGATCTAGATCTCTAGAAGCGTAGGCTAGATAGACCATAGATATCTAGATCTAGATCTATATATATTATATATATCTAGGTCTAGAAGTTGACTGGACTCTCCACTCCACCAAAACCTAAATCTAGATTCTAGGGTACATACCGATTCTAAATATAGATTCTGGATCTAGATCTAATCTGGACTAGATCAAGATTCAAGAAATCTAGAATCCAGATCTAGATCTAGATCAAAGTCTAGAATCTAGATCTAGATTCTACTTACAAAAACTAATCTAGAATCTACAGATTTATAAATTCTCTAGATTAGATCTATTCTAGATCTAGATCTAAATTCTACGCTGGTATGACTTTTTTTCTAGAAAGAAAATGGTTTCTCTAGGTTTTTATAAAGAGCAATACCTAAATCTAGCCTTTTCGGGGTTCAAATTCTAGATTAGATCTTTTATCACATCAAATTCTTCTTGACTCCTGAAGAAGACACCTCACCGAAATGTGAAACTGATAAATTCAATAAAACGAGACCTGTCATCTGAGAAATGCGAAATTGAAAGAGCGAAGTAAAAAGAAATTGTTTTCCTTTAGAGATATGCTACAAATCTCTAAAAGGCAACAAGAAAACAAATGTTCCTAAAAACACACACATCATTTATTTAATCAACATTTAGGACAATGTTAAAAATGTATTTCCGCGGTATAAAAAGGCGTTATGTTATTATGACCCGCTTCATTTTTGGCTTTTAAAAAGATCATGAGGCATAAAAAAAATCTTCATACATCTCCAGTCCAACGTCAAAATTTTCAGTACCAGCATTATATTGAGTGCTCTCCCTTTGGGCTAGACAAAAAGTTATGCAGGACTGAAGTTCAAAATAATTATAGTGGTAGTAGTAGTAGTAGTAGTAGTAGTAGTAGTAGTAGTAGTAGTAGTAGTAGTAGTAGTAGTAGTAGTAGTAGTAGTAGTAGTAGTAGAAGCAGTAGTAGCAGTAGTA